>JAODAH020015020.1:0-11370 GCA_027574865.2 Coproporus ventriculus | reverse complement strand
TTTGGTCCTTCGAACCCTCACACTCCTTAAACTCCCCCAACATTTGGTCCTTCGAATCCTCATACTCCTTAAATCAACAACCCCCAACATTTGGTCCTTCGAATCCTCACACTCCTCAAATCACCCCCCAACAATACTCGTATATACATGAAATATGTGAAAAATTAAGTTCAAATTTTAAGGATAATCACTTCCTTAGGTATAATTAAATTATTAACAATTAAATTAAGAATAAAAAGTTTTCATCTGACCTGTTTACCATTACTAACTAAAATTTGAATAAATAAGAGATAGATTAGTAAATATGTAGTTGTATTGCAAAGTCATATTAAATTTTGTAAAAAAATACCAGTAAAATTTTCAGCTCGAATATATGATCCTAACAATTTAATGTTGACACGTTTATTAATTAATTTTTTTATAAAGCCAATTTTGTATAATGCAATTCAGCCGGTGCACAATCTGTTTCGAAAAATTGTAGTTGCAGGGAGTGCTTGTATACGCCTTCGCTTAATTAAAGAGATCCCGACCGCTAAATTTCTGGAGGGACCTAATCCCTGTTAGTTGTTACAAAGTTTCACCATCCCATCCAAACTATAGGCAATGAAAATATGGCCAGCACTTAATTGTGGACTCACATTGTCCGAACAAAACTCATCCTAACAACACACTCACACACACAAACAATATCACACTGATCCTGTTTTACACGAGTGATTAACTAAAATTATGCAAATGTGATTTGCGCCTGTAAAAACAGTTTTAATACAAATCTTATACCGGAAACTGAGTTCGGTGCTTCCTGCAATAATATTAGGGTGGAATATCGTAAATTATAACGGGATTGCAAGGCGGAACCGGAACTTGAGGTTGGAGGAAGATGACTTAGTATCCTCCGGAGGAATATGGGCTTGTAGCCGATGAGGGGGATCATTTACAACGAATTTATTTATTTTTTTTTATTTCATTTCGTACACTTCAAATAGAAAATTGGACTTTTTTATCCAATAAAATGCTTTTTTCAATTTTAACATATAAAATATTGGTGCATGCGCCGGGCAACAGAATTCATTTTAGCTTCGTTCGAAACGGAAAAAATTTAGCACCAGAGAAAACTTTATTAGTCATTTTTATTATTATTCTAACAAATAAAAACAAATAAATACCATAAAATTTGTGCATACTTTTAAAATTGTAAATTTTTATGTAAGCATAGTTGGCACCGTTTCCTTGATTGTACCATTCAAAGTTGCATCCCATTTTTCCACTTTAGAGTAACCGCTTTGATCGTCATAAAAATTTCATTGGAGTTTTTTTATGAATTTCGACATTTTATGAGCTTTTCAACTTAGAAAAAGAAGTTTTACAAAAATATCTAACGGTATGAGTGTATATGTATCTAAGGGAAAATTGTCAGACATTTTTTTAAACTAATAAGCTCGTCTATTTTACTTAATACATCACTTAAACTGCAGCAAAAACATTTATATAAGTATTTAATAATCTAACCTCACCTAATGTGAATTACCCTTGATCGGGATCTTACCTTATTTTGGAGCCTTTGACTATTTTATCTTATATGCGTTCGTCCGACCGCAGCCTATAACGGCAAATCTATTAGCCTGATTTTATCGAAATTAATATACAAGGTGGTTGAGATATAATATTCAAGGGGATATAGGTATATGAAATATTTATATTCTCTACTCATTTTTTTATATTTGAAAGAAACATGTTTCGGCCAACTTTTTTTTGCAATTATCAAAATCTATAAATAACTAATATTCAAAAAGAAATATAAACTCAGCTATTATATTATTATTATTTTCATTATTTCATTTTATCAAATTTTAACTAAATAATAAAATATAAGGCACCTGTGCATATAGTTTGCTATGAATTAACATACAATTAAAGCTGTAACAGGCTTGGGCTTTTTTATGATATCTTTTTAAGATGCGTGAATTATATAACTAAGCTTTGGGTCTATTTTTCGTATTACATTTATTTAAATAACTGAATAATTTACTAAGAAAAACGATTTAAGAAAGAGTAGTTTGCATTTCACTGAGTAATTTAACAGGCTTTAATCCGTACAACAAGGTACTAGAAAGCAATTTTAAATCCTTTTAGTAGAATTTCGTTGACATAATATTCCTCCAACACATTATTTAAACTATTCTAAAATGAACTTGCTTAACGGATGAAATGAATTTAAATTTCATTTGGGAAAGAGAGTAATTTTACTTACAATCTTAAATTAAACCGATATTAAATGGTACTTAATATGTAAGATTCTGTTTTACACTTTATATTTTCAGGAATTTATGCAGTCAATGGGGTTTTATTAAAAAAAAATGGGGAGATCTTGATATTAAAGTATTAATAGATCCCTAGTTTTGTAGCTACCATACACTATATTCCTTTTAAAGTCGACGGAAAGGCCAAAAATCTTTTACGTAACATGCGAATGCCTTGTAGGGCTTTGTTGTGATAAGAGCTTTCCTCGAATGACCAAATGGATCCTTTCAAATCCGGAAAAGTAACTCCACCTTTATACTCCCAGCAGGCTCTCCTAATAAGGAATATATTTAATTTTCTTTCCCACCTCCCTCCAACATCCATTTATCCGAATTAATTTCGGCAATTTGGAAATTTCCAACTGGAATTACACAAACTTTTCAAATTAATGGGGGAGTATTAAAATCAGTCCGAATGTATATGTACGTTATGTACGGTCACGTATTTACATATTTATGGCGCCACTTTAATCGCTCCCACTCCACAAAAGCATAAGGATATATTTAATATTCGTGGAGTTTGTGGAATTGCAGAGGTAACCCCTGTATCGCACTTTGGATGGTTTAAGCAGCAGAACGGTTGTTTCAGGACATTCGTAAGGACCCCTAGGATATCTAGCGGGATCTCAGACACTCGTTTCATTAAAATCGGTCCAGATAATGGCTTTGTGGTAGTTTGCCACAGTCAACTAATTAAAGTCGCGGCGGCTCACGGTCATTATCAAGTTTCACGGGGGGTTATGTATGTTTAACACACTACCGTTTCAGGAATATGTATTAAACAAACTTTAACGTATTATATTACATCTGAATATGTTAATATTTACTCTGTATAACGTTTTATTCCTCTAATGTTACAAGAATTTCGTATGCCGCGAAGTTTCATTTGTAGCCATTCATTTATATATGAAAAGAGTTTATCTTAAATTGTTTCTATAATATTCATTAACACAGATAAAAAATATAAACCTCAGAAATGTATACATGTTACATAATAAGAATAAATGTTATCAAAGAATCATTTAGCGAAAAACATGCACAAGCAGTTAATTTTCTAATCATTTAATTTAAATAACCTTGTATAATGTGAGTGCGCAAATCTTAATGCACAGTATAGAGTAGAAAAAGGATATGTCGGTTTCTTTTCATCAATTTTAAGTGAAAAATATTTAATTTAAATTCGTATGTACGAGAATTTAGGCTAAGAAAATGTGGATATGGCAGAAAGAAAAGGTGCTGCTTGAATAATTTTTCGTTTAATTACGAAATTTACCTTATATTTACTTTTTTGTCATTTTAAAATATTGTCATAAAATGGTTTGTATATTCAAATTAACATTATGAAAAATAGATGTAAGTCATATTTTGTTGACGGAATTTTCATTCCTGAAAGTAGGGTTCTAAAAACATTCACATATCGTTAAAATTATACTTAAAAGAGATCTTTGCCTTTCAATTATCTCGAGAAACCTAAAAAATTATAGCTAAAAACCTTGATATCAATTTACTACGCCAAAGGCTTTTAAATGGACATATCTCGAATAATTTTTATTATGGAGAGGATTTTACAAAATTAGTTTCATTAAAACATTTTCTGAGGAAACATTTAGTTTCTCAAAAAATTGAGAGTGGAATCTAAATTTGAATATTACAAATTATTATTAGTAGTGATCACTTCAACTTAGCATTTTGCTATTGTTAAATTAAAAGTGTTTTATGCTATATGTTGATATTATAAAACTGATCATTTTATATAAAAATTTAAATGTCTTATTTTTATATTTTATGTAATGCTCCAAAAATGTAATTACACCTTAAAAATTTTCTCAGTTTCTTTTTATCAGCAGAATTGTGTGCTTTTGAAATCTCCCCCAAAGGAGCATGTTTCATACTATGTTGTCCAATTTGACCCTCTAGATATGATCTGATAGAAGCCGAAACTCCTTACGTGCCTTGATAAGGTTATACAAACCAGTTTCTCACCCTTGATATGTAGAGGGAAAACTTGCACACAAAGAGGCTACACTTATTAATATTTCATGTTGTTGTTAGAGCGTGTTAGCAATATTTGGAAAGTTTGCAAACTTCGATATATTAATTATGTCTTTTCTATTATATGCCCCTTACATATGTAGGAGGAATGAATGGGGTAGATCTAGTGGAAAATATGAAGCCGTTGAGTAGGAGTCAAGCATAAAATTTTAGTAGAGGATTAAGTGGATGAGGTGCGACCGAGGAATGATATACGGTTCTTGCATATTAAATAATGTGAGTTTATAGTTTCATATAAGTAAATACATGTACCAGTTGAAATGGCGGGGGGTGGTTAATGAATTAGCGTAAATCAAAGTGCGGTGTGCGAATCGCGTACTGGAAAAGTGCGTAATTAAATTTGCATAGTAACGAGGAAGCGCGCTTTACTTGCACTCCAGCTGGTGTAACTATATTAAGAGAAGGGGAGTAAGAAAACAATGTAGATGTGGAGAACTGTAATTGGAAGAACGGCAACGAAAGGTTCATATTTCATAAAGCACGAGGAATATACTTAAGACGCAGATGGCGTCCTCTTGTTCCCTTTCGCGGAGCTAAATACGAGGTAACATTCGTTTTCAATTAAGGTACTACATTTTCTCTCTTTTCATTTGCATTTGCTATTTGAATTTACAACCCCTATCGTATTTTCTACTTATATCTGTAATTTTACCAGGAGAAATTGATCTCAGTAAGGAATAATTCCTCCTTTTGAAGTGTGTGCAAGTGGGAACTCTAATCGGTTTGTACCTGTCAGTCAATTTCTACATCATGCGATGATATTCTAATTACATTGCATGCCGGATATGGAAATAGGTGTTGGTGGGATTGCAATATAACGATAAGTAATAGTAAGTTTACAATAAAAGTATATTGCAATATATGAAGAAATTTGTTTTATATTTGCAGTAGCAGAGTAACGTTAATCAAAACTTAGGTTCAGCGATTTTGTCTTGACAGTTATATGGCGCTATCTGCTTTGGACCGGTGCTGTTCCTAATTCATCATTTAATTGTAATAATGTACATATATCCTACGATTACCTCTGTATTAATGAGCATTGGTTATCAATAGACGTGCTCAAGTGTACTTATTATGGCAAAAAATCACATTAAATATATTTCAATGAAAGAGTTTGAAAATAAATCTATTCCATATATAATAGAACTTGCTGCTATTGAAAGAGACAATTTTATTATTGCTACAGTATATCGCCCCCAAATAAATAAATACATTTCTTGACGTATTAACTGAAAGCCTCGAAATTTTGTTTAGTACAGGTAAAGTGCTCATAATTACTGGGGACTTCAATGTGAAATTTAACAAGGAAAACGAACAAGCTACGATACAAATTAACACATTAATGATGTCATACGGTCTATCCAGTAGGATAAAAGATAACACTAGAAATAATGTCATCGTAGATAATATCTTCAGTTCTCTCAAAATAGCAGAATATAAAATCAACGTTAAAGAAATATGGTTTTCAGACCCGTAATTATTATGATATTTTCCTATCGTATCAATTCTCAACTTTTTTTAAGTTTTCTTTAACTTTTCAATTCTTTCCGACTCTTTTATAACCTTCAATTTTTTAATTTTTTTCTCATTTCATTCATAGTACTTATATATTTAATTTCAATTCATATTTCCTTCTAAATCTTGTAATATAGATTATCTATCTCCTTTAATACTTCTCTATTCAGCCGTATTCTTATTGCATTACGTTTCACTCCGCTTTTCGGTTCAGCATTGTAACTTGCTATCACGTGATATTTTAAAACTTTCAGTGTTAATAAATAAAAAATGAAATAAAAAAAAAAGTATAAAACATGTACACATATCAAATTTGATAACCTTAGCAAATACAGTCCAACTACCAGAGGTATGTATCAAATAGACGTAAAATTCTCTCCTTTATTTTATAAATAAATAAATGTTATAAAATAGTACAACATAGTAGAATTTAAATATGCAGAATAAAAACATGTGTATTACATAACTCTATTTACAATCGCTTAATTTTTCTTTTAAATACAGACCTTGTATTTTTAGGCAGTAAATTTGAAGTAACATCAGATAAATTTTCTGTTATTTCTAGAGTCACCATTTTAAACACAGAACTAGGATCACTATTAGCCTCCATATTACTATTGAAATACTACAAATATGTTAAACTGCTATGAACTTTAACGCAATACTGGCAGATTTGAAAAATTAAATAAGCAATGAATGTAGGCAATCAGAATAAATTAATGATACGCTTGTTCATTTTACAATATATACACACATCAGTTTTGAAACAGAAAAAATTTTATGAATGTTGACGGTCAATGTATTAGAAGGTCAGCTAAAATTAACTCATCATAATTGCTAAAATTTTTAATTTAAAAGTTTTGACTCTATCTTCATATTATTATTTCTAATTGCAATTTTAGAAAATACAATACTTTCACTAATTTACGGTTACTCGAAATTAAAAAATGCAACTCTTTCATTTTTTCTTTTTTTAAATTTAACATATAAAAATAAAAGTTGCTGTAAAAATGCTAAAAGTTAATATGAGGAGAAAGTTTAGGTAAAATTCCATTGGGAGCATGTTTCTGATACAAATTGCACCTTGTCCGCGGATATTAATTAGCGTTATTAATTTCAACCCCCATTATAAGTGCGGATCCTTGTTAATCTCAATTTTCACTTATTTAATTTCCTTATTACACGTATTATCTAGGGGTACGAAAGGTATTATCCCTAGATAATTAACTTATACTTGACTACCTCTAATATAAACGGGACCTTATGATGCGAAATTAGTAGCCTATAGCCGGTTGGTGCTTTCATATCTGTACGTCAACCGAAAAGTTTTGTAGGAAATTGGGGAAAATGTAGGTAAATCAAAATGGGAATATAGGGGGTGGAGTTTTGTGGTTAAAATGCATATAGGACTAGGTAGATTATTCATTTACATTTCGAAATTATTACGAATGAATGGCGTATGTAATTAATTCGATGATTTATGTTTAGAACCCTCTTTATCCAGAAAAGGCTAGTTTACATATTTACCCGATTTTAATTACCTATTCCTGCTAATTCAATTAAATATTTAATTAGTTTAGTTGAATCTGGTTACATATTCAATTAATTAGAAAAACTATTACATCCACCGGCATAGCAAATGGAGTTATGTTAAGATTAGGCCTGCATTGCATTAATACGTTCATTTCTAAGATTTGTTGATAGGCCAAGGTTCTGCTATCTATCAATCAATTTGATAATCAATATTCTACTACTGTTGATTGTCAATAGCATTGAATAAAGAATAGAGTGCAACAGAAATGCCAAATTTACTGTTATTAGCATTTTCATGTTTATGTGGGTTAGGCCACTCTTGCACTCACCGCTTCATATATTGTTCATTCATGCAAATTTACAAATATCAAACGAGCTATTCAAATTTTTTAGAATTAAATATGCAAGGGTATAATTACTCCAAATCACAGTCTTTATCTCTCCCAATCAAGTCTTGCAATAATTAGAAATATAAAAAATTATGTGCAAGCAGTCTTTTTGGGATAATTTTTTCCATATAAAACTTCAATTTTAATTCTATAAGGCGATATTCTTACCAAATCTTAGAATGAGAGTGGCGGGAATTTGAAAAGAGGGTGTTCCTGATTAAGAGGGTTAGCTAATTTATTTTTTCTATATATATTCTCAACAAGCAACTCTACTTTGTACCTCAATTTTTATTTAATTGAATCCTATAATCTAATTTTTTTCTGCTTAGTTTATCTCGCAAGAATGAATTATAACAGCTTTGTTTTTGCTTATAGTAAGTACGTAAAGTAAATTTTGTTGTGATCTTTAATTTAATGAAATAAATTTCTATAATTTCCTTAATTAAAATTTAATCTTTATAAAGTTTAGGAAATCCATTATTATTTTATGAAATCATTATAACGAACTAGAATTAAAATTATTTTAAGAGATAAACACTTAAATGTGAGATTGGTCTCATTCATATTTCATTAAACTGAATAAAATTTCTTGAAAGAAGCCTTCTTATTTCAGATGCGAATCTATAAAATATCATCCAACGACCTGAGTAAGAATAGTTTGCATTTTCGCGAAGGAATTTTCGAGTTAAGAGGCAGTAATCCACATAACAAGGTGTTTAAAATGGCATTTTAAAAGCCACTTCCAAGCTCAAGTTGTAGATAATATTCATTGCACATTTCTTTGTTTAAACTATTCTTAAATGAACTTATCTTTAATGCAAGAAATGAGTTTACTTTATATTTAGTTTGAAACTTTTATAGTGCATTCTATTCCAAAACGAATTTTAACTTGAATTAAGAAAAGCATATTCAACTTAATATTATTGTATGTCTCTACTTGTATAGCAATTTTAGTAATAGATCTGTGCAATTTTAATACCTAAAAATATACCAGAAGGATTTCTTTCTTTTTTCATATATTTGGTAAATGTCTCCAGATCTTAAAATAATTTAAAATAAAAAATTAATGTTTGGCTCTGTAATGTAAATTCTACTTTTATCATGAACTTGTAAAGTCATACAAAAAATGTATCAAAATCGTGGATCTGAATACTTTCATGCCAAGGAAAACTACAAACATTTTTTTTGCTGTTAACAAACCCAGTTTTGCTTCAAATTTTATTTGGATATTCGTTTTAATAGTGTTTAACAAAAAAAAAAAAATCCAGGGCTATATGTTGTTCGGGGCACTAATTAATCAAAAATGGGAAAACATGCCCTTGGGTAAAAGCCCCGGTCTCCTCTAAATATCAGAAAATATAAGTTTGTACTAATTATTCTAAATAATTAATTTGTTAAGAACATTTTATTGTCATTCCAGCTAGATTTTAATATTTGTTATACATAAATATATTTTCATACATAAAGTTTTGTATGTTATGCAGATGTAAAAATCTTTGTCGTCCTCGCATCATTATTAGCCAATAAAGTATAATTTTACACACTTGTTATATAAAAAGTATTAATAGAAGTTAAAATATTTATCCGGATGTAAAATTTTACTCAAATAAAATTTGAGTGAGTGAATGATTGTGAATTCCACCCAGTTGTATGTTGAGAATATATTACTTTAATAAACTTTTATTTAAATTAATTAAAACTTAGAAACAGGTACTTTTGAAATAATATAATCGAAAAATATTACAATTATTTTCTTGTTAACAATCGACACAGAATCTTTTATATTTAAAATTAACAAGTAGATATAATAATTTCAGAAAATCTACTATGAGGTAATTTTGTCAAGAGCTTCATTAAAATTTTTCCGTAACAAGCTTTTAAGAAAATGAGTCTTACAAAAATCTTCAATAGAAGAAACCACTTTATTACAATAGTAAAGTTGGAATACAGTATTCAATTTGCAACAGATTTACATTACCATATGCAAAATGGGGCACGAAGACAAAAGAAAAGATTTGAACATAATATCCCCGATCCTGTTTAAGATGGATGATAATATCCGTAGAGGGAAGTTTTTCTCTATTCAATTGGTCAGATATAAAAATGGCCCGGTTGTATTTCGTGCCGCTGGAGGAGTATTAAGGGATATCAATTGAAAGAACAGGAACCCTGCATGCGCAAAAAAGGCGATGGGAATAGGATATCGGGATGGAGAGGAAAATTCAATCAAAATATAATCAGAGAAGAAGCCCCCACCGAAATGAGGGCGTCCGGTGGGTGGTAAATCACATAGATCTGTCCATGAATACTCAATTAGAAGTCATGAATCTTTACAAATATCTGGGCATCGTAAATCCGTATTATCTTCATGCTAAAGTTCGCCTAAATACGTATCAATTTTAAATAAATGCGAGATACTTTGCAAACGAATATACGGCGACACTGCAGGTATATATTAGATTGCTCTTAATTTATTGTGACATATCTTTTCCTTTTTCTTTTGGGGATAGAAATTAAATTAAACCTAGTTTACGATTGCATTTTATTTAGATTTTTTCCTCTGAACAAAATCAATTTATCCGCATTAATATTTATTTTGTATAATTAGAACGTTACATTTTGTAATTTATTCAAATGCTGTTATTTGATGATGGTTCCAATTACCATAATTAGTACATGCATGCATAATTTCCGTATTCGTTTTAAAATTAATCAACGATTTAGTAATGTGGTAAAATTTAAAGTTTACACATATAGTTCCACAATGTTTTTAATTTAAAAATATCCCTTAATATAAATAATAAATAAATTTATATTAAATACTCAAACAAAATATTGATAAGATTTATGTACTAGAATATGATGTGTGGTTATTTAATAATAAAATTTTAGCCTATAAACTATTTTTGTTTTAAATATTTACATACTAGCGGGCCCATCGTGTCTTGTCGCGATCAGAAAAAAGGAAATACCTAAAATCAACCCGCCCCGTCACAAAAAACTCGCGCGCTACCTATCGTAGGGTGGATGTACTATGCCAGAAACCTTCTATATATATATGTATATGTATATATCTATTTTGTATCATTTTATTAATTATTTTCCTGTAATTGGCAATATATCTATATATATATATATATATATATATATATATGCTGTTCAAATCTAATGGGTAAATAATTAAATAAATAAACAAACATCGATCTAATAATAATTAGGGGGTCAAACAAAAAAACTGGCAAACGGAGAAGGTGGGTGGATAGTAAATAAGCAGACAGATGCTTTAATAAAGATGACAAACAGAAATATCAAAAATATGGGCAACGATATTGGTAAGGGATACGTATGGATAGAGACGGAGACCTCAGAATATACTCCTGTTAAATATCGTCGAACATCCCACTTGAGGAACTCTAAAAATATCTAGAAGAAATTGAAAGTGATATGAAAACCCCAAAAAAGATAATGATAGTGACAGGAGACTTCACCTCGAAATCATCAGAATGGCGTTTCAACAAATTTGACAAGAGGGGGAAACTACTAGAGGAATGGCAGGCAAGCAACAACTTAGTAATCCTGAG
>JAODAH020014974.1:0-12573 GCA_027574865.2 Coproporus ventriculus | reverse complement strand
TGTCAAATTAATTACAACACCGCATATTTTTCGTCATTGCTGCTAATATTTAAATACCCGCGAGATTTAAATTTCAATGTTATAATTTCGCACCGGAAGTGCAGTTGTGTTGGTTCACCTGATTTTGTTTGATGACGACATATATGACGTGCAATGAAAATTATTTAGTATGGCCTGTATATTATTATCTTATATATGAAGCTAACTCTAAAGTACCCGCGCGAATTAAATTCCAACATTATATTAATATGGAATCTTCTTTTACTTCGTAATTGTTTATTGGTATTGAATAAATGAATAAAAACTACTGATTAACGTTAATGGGATACAGATGTGTAGCAAATTTATAATTTTACATTTGTTGAGAATTTTTATACATAAGTAACTGAATAGATTAACAGGAAGTACATGAAAAACATTAAAAAGTTATTATACATATTTACGGATTAAAACTGAATTATGCAAGTCAATCTGCTCATTTAGTACAGTACACTAGTAGGTGTTCCGACAAGTGTTTATACTTAAAAATTGCCAGAGATTCGTAAATATTCACTTGCTTGCTCTTTTTAGCTACATATTATATTTTCATATCGTTAATGAATGGGAACTAGGGCTGTCAATTTTCACTAGTCGGGTATGGGCTATATTCTGTAATAAACACGGTAAAATTTATGGAGAGCGGGGGGTTAATTTAGTCAGACTCCTTCGTTAAATTGCTGTAGGTCCAATTTTAATGGACACTTGAAAAATAGTTTTTAAACGGGTACCGTTAAACTGTTCGTACATAATCGGCATATACGTCAAAATATCTATCAGTAGGTCGTATATCACTAAAATAGTTCAAATGAATTAAATCGCATGCGCCATTGTGTCTTATTATACAATTTGACAGTTATGTATGTTCTGCGTAAATAGTATTTACAAAAACTCTACAAATTTTATCTATCATATGTGCATTTTCTTCCTTTCTATGCCATCTCTTTTTGATTAAACTAGTAGCCTGGAGAACTCCATACTTCTTGGACATGTGAGGCCGTGATGGCAATTACCGAAACAAAATTTGCAAAAACAGCCTTCCTCTATTCGATGTAAATGAGGAATGTGACATAGCTGATGGTGGAAACTGTGTGCTGTCATTCTACAAACTTTATGCCGATTTGTGTGATTGGCCACTTTATTTGAGATAGATACGAGCCCACTCGAGTAGTTGTCACCACAAATTCCCAGTTCTTCTTCTGTGTGTAATTTTCTCATGGCTCTTGTATTCAGCCTTATGCTGAATTTCTTCTTCTACTAAAGTTTCTCATCGCATCATGTGATAACATAGGATAGAGGCTGGTGTTTTGTGAACGCCCAATGCCTTTTTTTAAAAAGTACGCTTAAATTTTATCAATTTGTAGGAGATCGTTGACATTTAATAGAGCAGTAGCTTCTTTTTGTGTTCAAATAGTGTTTTTGCAGAAGCCTCCGAGAATCTGCACATGCTTTTGAGGCTCTAAGCTCTTTCCTGAACTTTTGGCTTTTTGTATGTTGGGGGAGAATGATCGTAGTGTGTAACACCACCCCTGGGTATGTGTACTAATTTGTCATTTCAATTGCTTCGCCGATATATCAAACAGTCTCAGACCTAGCTGTTCTGCCACTTCTCCTGAATTTTATGATTTTTGTTGTATTGGTGTTTACCTTGGCTTCATTCTGAAGGCAGTATCTAGTAAAGTTGTACAGGGTCATCTATATAGCTATTTTGTTTGTACTATAGAAAGACACATCGTCCACGTAGATTAAAACCTTCAGCTCCTTTGTTGTATTTTAAAGTCCGGATCTGGCTGCTCCATTCACTATTCTTAATATTGTTCATCAACGCGACATCTGTAAATATTGTGCAGTATCGCATAATTATAAATTATATGTCCTGCTTTTAAAGGATTATAATTTTATATTATTCAACTTCCCTTGGAGAATTAGAAGCTAGTTCCTCAAATGGTACCATAAGCCACTGTTGTAGTGAGTAAGCTTCGTTGCTCAAGAAATAATTCGATCTTCTCTCCTTGGCATATTCAGTTTTAAAGAAAAGTCTAACTGAGGACATCATCCATATTGTTGAATCATAGACTAGTAACTAATTTTGTAGTAATAGAGCTCAGATGGTTATATCGAATGCCTTTCCGGTGGTGCAACAATTTTAATGTAGGTACAATCTACTGCTCCTATGGTACCTAGAGACTCTTGGACAATATGTGCCATTGAACAAATTACCTTTTCTAGGTATTTCTTCGAGGATCAATAGAAATTTAATCCGTTGAGGATTTAAATGTCTAACGATTATTTCTGAAATGGATCTATGACTACAGGTTGGCTTAAAGGAAATCTTTGTTGGCTAAGGAAATGGGTATAATGGCGAATTAAATTAGGATACTTAATTTCCAGAAATTCATGCTCCTCATAAAGGGAGATTAACTTAAAAACTTCCTCATAAGTCCACTCTTGAAAACTTTCTCATGCCAGAAAAGTGGAGACAAAGTCACAAGAGCAAGAATGGACATTCCTAATTATGACGCGTGCAACCTGTTACACCTACAAGCACTGGCTTGTTTCCGAAAGTGCTGTGACGATCTTGTTCATCAGTGCGTGAAGTCTCAAGACTGCTCTCAATACTATTTTGTCTCGATTTTTTTTTATTTCCAGCAAGACAAGTTTGTCTCGAGCGGACACTTACCTTTAAATACATTTGTTTGTCAATCGTCGATATCAGGCTATTGATACTTAATCGATATCCAATATCATATAGAAAGTGATACAAAAATATATCTAACTATATTATTCCCATTCCAGCAACCCCCAGGCTCTTGACATGTTATTATCAACTTGTTTTACACCCCTCGTAGCCATTCAATGGCTACTAGGTGTGCAAGGTGAAGAATGTCAAGTACGCAAATTCAAACTTGGTCTTTATTAAACCAATTTAAAATTTAGGGTCAACCAGAACCAAGTTAAAAAAAATATTTTTTTCTGAAAGAGTCTGTAAAATAATAAAATGAGTCCGTAAAATGCGATTTTATGGACATGGACTCTTTTGTGTATAGTTAGTTGCATAACTGCAATGTATGAAAACATTAATAAAACAAATTTGGGTTGATTTTTGTGTTTGAAGAAACGGAGACAATTGCACAACATTTATTCAATGTTCTATATAAATTTTATATTTTAAATTAATAATTTAACATTTTTATAAAGAAAAATTACGCCATTTATTTATGAGTCTACCTGTATTGTTGGTTGCATAACTCCAATTTAACCTAATTTCAGGATTTCTAATGTCTTTAAAATTAATATTAAGCTCTTTTAGAAAAAATATACCATATACCTCGGCACTAAAATGATTTTTTATTACTTGCATGGTTATTCTCCTCGGCCTTCGCCTCGCAGAATAAAAAAACTATTAACTTCTTTGCATTTAAGATAGAAATAGAATATGTTACTTTTTAAGTTGTTATTTTTATTTAGTTTATTTTCTAAAATATATAATACATATTTAATAAAAAGTTTTTTTCTAATACTGCGAATAATCAAATTTTCATCGCAGCTTGTTTATTGAGCTTAAACTTTACTTTTGAGCAACCTAACCTCTTTTTCTGAAATAGCACAATTTTACACTTGAAATACCATAGATACTTAATGTTTTAAGTTATTTCATCAATTTTGTTTAATATTTTTCTCAAACAATAACAATTAAAGGTAGATATATGTATTGATATTTAATTTGTCACGTTAAAATTTAAAGGGGTACATTCTACCACCCGATAAAAATTTAGATTTACCGGAGAGTTTTATCGGGATCCGTAAAATTTTAACTTGCGAGAGCAGACTAGTTTGACCAGGGGTTAAAATTTAACTCTCGCTAAATTTTACCGTTTTCATTACAGAATACAGCCATATCGGGGGATTACCCGGGCACCCGAATATATCTATTATTTCCCGTGTACCCGTTACCTTAGTAATTATCCGAACATTTAAATATCGAGGTACCCGGGTATTTAATTATCTAATGTATTAACTGAGCACTCGGATGTCTGATTCTTGATAACTAAATATCAAATTGAAATATTTCGATTTATCTCACAAGCAATTGAACCTTTTCAACTATCCAGAGGGCACCGCGTTTTCCCCTTACTATACTAGTTTTCATTAATCCAATAGATGTCGCACCCTCCGTAGATTTACTAAAGTGCCGCCGTTAATGAAGCCCATGTATATCAAAATTCTGAATCAAATGGCAGCTGACGCAATCAACTATAATAGTCTCATTACTTTTCAGTTTTTAAAAGCATTAATATATTTCCATGTTATGTAGAATTAAGTAACACTTATTTTTTTTTTTTGTATACAGAATTGCCATCAAATTTTCATCTTTCCCTAATTATTTTAAATTTTACACCATCATTCTGAATCAAAATGACGGCAAACGGCGGTACTTCAGCAATCTGGGGACGTTAAATATCCTTTTCTATTTCAACTTTCTTAATTGTTGAAAAACACGTATGAAAACACAGAAACATCAATAAAACCGAAAATTGATAGTTTTTTACAATTTAGATACAAGTCAACGCCTGCTACATCTATTGGATTGACGAGAACTATTAAAATAAGGAAACACTTTTTTTACCTAGAAAAGGGCCAATAAAGGCTGAAGTGAACATTGGGCTAGAATTATTTTCTAGACTTACAATGTACTTGCATTAAAGCCTATCCAACAAATCCAACTCTTTTACACAAATTTAATTGATATAAATTTTAATCAATCGCTTAAAAATAGCGAACTTTAGCAAAACATTCAAACAATGTATGCGAAAAATATAATCTACTCCAATATTCAAATCTAGAAACTCCCCACTTGAGAAAAAAGTTATGTGCACCACAATATATCGGATAGAAGTAAACTTCTTGCATGGGCAAAATAGAGAGGGAGATAGAGAGATTTACTAAATTAATTTTAATAGGCCATAAATTCTTCCCATTTGTAACTCGCACAGGATTGCCAGATTTACTAAATTTATGGTAATCGGCCATAAATTCTTATCATTTTTAATATACACAGCGTTGCCAGATTTACTAAATTTATTGTAATGAGCTATAAATTATTGCCATTTTTAATTTGCACAGCCTTTCCAAATTTACAAAATTTATTGAAATTGTTCATAAATTCTTGTCTTTTTGAAATTTTATCTTTGAAATTTTAACCTTTAACTTTTAAACTTTGACATTTTGATTTTGAAATTTTAAACATTTCAGCATTTTGACATTTTACCTTCAACCTTCACTCTGAACATTTTCGCTTTCGACATTTTCGCTTTTGACATTTACACTTTTAACATTTTTATTTTGGTACTGACGCTTTTGACATTTTCACTTTTGACATCTTCATTTTTGACCATCACGCCTTTGACCTTTACTCTTTTGACATAAATATGAGCTTCTGTTTGTTCTCAAACTTTTTAATATTTTTCATGTACTTTCTGTTAATATATGTATTATGATGCTTATATATAAAAATTCTCAACAAATGCAAAATTATAAATCTACTACATATATGTATCCCATTATCGTTAATTCTATTTGTATTCCCTACCCGATGTTGAATATTCGTAGTACTAATTTACTTGACAATTTTTGTAAACGTAATTTAATTTTTGTCCCTAGAATTTTTTGACAACGTAATTATTCCCACTATATTTTTTCCTGTATATAAATTTGGGATTTTGTCTAATTTTGTTATACAGGTCCGTAGATGACTTAAAGCAATTCGGAACTAGTTACCACTATCAATAAAAATTGTAATAGTTATTGCAAGGTAGTTTTTGTTCATTTATTCACAATCATCAACATTATTATTTCGTACTAGAAGTATATTTGTGTTAGTTGACTTGATTTTATTTGATGACCGGAGTCGTACAGTTGAGCCAATCTACCTTGAACCCGTTGACGGAAGGATTATATACCCTAATCCCACCTTACAGTGAGGTCCCAACACTTTATTACCATAACTCATGTTTCATTAGTTAATCTAAAGGAGGAATATTAAAAAATATTATTTTTTGATGTAAAACACAACACTTTTTTCAGATTTTGTTCATCGGTGCATATTTATGTGAAATACATTTTAAAAATTGAAACCTATTAATTATATTTAGGAAATTATAATACCATAATTTCAGCCCGCAGAGTTGTAGATTGCTGAGCTCATATAATATGTGGCCTTCAAAGATAGCTCTTCCACGTCATTAAAGGTAACGTGTTTGGTGCCGCAAGGCTCTTTATTAGGGCCTTTACTTTTTTTAATAATCGTAAATGACCTACCTCTCTGTAACATTCTGGGTTTATTAGTCATGTATGCTGACGACGTATCATCACTAAACAAATGTGTTGATTTTGAAAATGCATTACGAGACAGAGAGTGCAGATAAATGATCAAGTTGTAAACTGGATTAACTCCAACAAGCTTTCTTTAAATATCCTTAAAACTGTTACACTTACGTTCTCACTAAATGAAGGAAATAAAAAACATGGGTTTTGCTAATTCCTCGGTCTCAGTATCGACACGAAATTAGTTTGGAATGAACATGGAAAGGAACTTAGCCAGAAACTAAGTCGAGTAATCTTTCTCCTAAGAAACCTTAGCAAGCTTTTACCCAAGCATGCACTTTTATCTGCATACTATGCTCTCTTTCAATCGCATATGCAATATTGCATACTAATCTGGGGCCATTCTAGCATCACATCTAGTATATTTCGCTTACAACGTCCTGCTGTTAGAGTGATTGCTGGCATAGGTTCCAGGGATGATTGTAAAGAATATTTCTGCTCTCTGAACATACTAACATTGCCTAGCTTGTTTTTGTTGGAATGTCTCTTGCATGTCCGTAAAAATACTGAATCATATGTCACTGACGATCAAGTTCATGACCATAACACTCGAAGTCTCGAAATGATATATCCAGAAAGATCAAGAATCTGTAGATGTATGACTAATTTTTATGGTCCAAAATTATATAACAACCTACCTCATGAAGTAAGATCTCTTCCCATGATAAAATTTAAAAACACTATGATATCCTACCTGTTAATATTGTGACCATGTATTAAACTAATCCTCCGGCTAAACATACCCGCACCTTTGATGACGACATTTATGAAGCGCAATGGAAATTGTACCGAATAAGCAATATGAACAGGATTGTGAAAAAAGTCAAGCGAGACTGTGAGGCCATTCCTGATTTTTTTGATTATTTTACAATATCCAGGTTGAGACAAAATATACTGAAATACATGTAGAATTCACTTACATTCCCATTAAATTTCTACATTAAATTCAAAATATTAAACTTTAGATCTGCAAAGCGCGATTTCATTCGGATGTGGAGCGGAAATACTTGAATACATCGACCGTCCTATATTTTAAGAAATATCTTTGGCTATCGTCTCGGAGAATTATCTCCATTCTCGCAATAAAAAATTATATTTTAGTGCGTAGGTGTATAATTATTTTATTATTAGGCCTAAAATTGCCCTTCTGCGAGTGCGAGTATGAATTGTGCAATAAAATACGAGCACTCGTAAAACAGTTTCAGGCTGTATGATTTACTATTTTTTGATAACTGTCCAACTATCCTACAATTTAAAATTTAAACTAAATTTAAGGTATTTTAAGCCAAATGGCGCTAATAAGTCAATGACTCCATAAATCAAATATGTAAATATACAGTATTTTATAAGACACTGTCTCGGTACACGCTAACGTGCACGCAAATTATAAAATTAGGTGCACAGGAATATAACATTAAGAGATTTAAAAGCAAACGACCTGGGGGAGATGCTTAGGAGCATATACCCATTATTTGCATTTTAGTGCAGTTTTCTCTATGCACTCACTAAAAACTCAATGAAATTTCTTTAAATTCTAGATTTAGGGGTTTTTGGAGTTGCTGATTATAAACCCGATATTAAAATTTTGAAAATAAAAATTTTGGACCCAATATGGCCGACATTTTGTCTTGAAAATGCATTAAAATGTCATAATATGTGTTTTGGGGTTAAAATGTGGATTTTTTAGAAAACTCATAAGAGACGAAAAATGTTTAGAATGAAGTTTTCCATACAAAAATATTCCTTTGAGCCATACCATCTTTTAAATTTATAGCGAAATTGCCAGTACTTGAAGCGTGTCGAGCGTGGAATAATTGTTTGAAAATTTAATCAGGTTTTCGTTTACATACTGAAAAATAGAAGAAACCGGGGAATATTTTCACAGTTTGGGTCTTTTGCTCTCTCTCTAGAAGTGTTATGTAGATTTAAAAAAAATATCGCCGCAGCATTTGGTGCGTAAATGAGTCTACTTTGTGAACACAACATAATATAATTGGAAAGTCGTCCCTACAATGAATAAAACATTATTTTCTAAAACGTAAATGGGAATCCCATTGTGGATGCAAAACAGGCTGCGGAGCTGCCTGCGGATGCAGGAAAGCAGGTATAACGTGCTCTGGCGCTTACAAATACTGTGCTGGTGAAAATTGTGCCAATATACCTTCCGCACTCGTGGAAGACCTCGCTGACGAAGCCGTTGTCCTCCTCGTATTCAAGTAGCGAAGAAGAAACGTTTGATATTGTGCCGAGAAGAAAAATAATGAAAAGATAATCTTGAAACTATAACAAAAGTACAAATGTGCCTGAAGGTACTCACATGTCATTGATGTACGCGCCATTTTTCTATATGTAATCCTGTACCTACCTACCTCTTGGGGATTGGTTATAAAAAAAAGTTCAAATAAAAGTTGTAGTATTGATACGACGAATAAGTTTTGTTCCTGTACATTTTGTAAAAAAAGAATGTTTTCACCCCCAAATAGTTAAATACACACTTTTTAAAATTGCAACGCCCTCTGGTGCGCATAAATTTGATAATCGCAACTGGGTTCATTGGGATAATATTCTCGGAATGCAAAAACCTACTACCTACTTTTTGTCTGAAACTTTTTTTGTGTTTTGAAAATAAAAATTTTGCACAACTGCCCCTAAAGCTGGCGGTTAAAGAGTCGGTGGAAAAGAAAAAGTTGAAACGAAAGTTGTAGATATTGACAAGGGGAACAACTTTTGTATAGATAGTTTTTGCCAAAAAAAGTTTTATCACGTTTGAAAAGTGAAATACACAGTTTTGTGAAATTTGAATCCTCTTTATCGGGGTAAAATTTTCGTCCTATCGAAAATTATTCTTAATTAACAAAATAGATCTCTATAATAGCTACAATTTTTATTGGAACTATTTTGTCATCTGATGTACTGTTTAGCCGCTATATTTATTTTTAAAAACGGCCCCTACTGTCGGAATGGTCAAGGGGTTGGGGGTTGATGTCACGGCTTTTGTCTCCTCTGAGGGTGTCCTATCGAGTTCTAACCTCAAACTGGCTTTGGAATTTTTCCCCACAAATACCTATTTTTAATATCTATTTTTCTTGTACTAATTATAATATTTTTAAAATATAAAAGATACGTATTAGATTTAAGCAATTTCGATAAATTGTTCATTCGATGAACTGTTTTTCGGTGAATTGTCCCTTCGGTAAACTGTCTTTTCGGTGAATTGTTTTCGGTGAATTGACCGTCACCGCTCTCGTGCACGTTTACCACTTTTTTATGTTTCAAAAAAGACAGCTTTCCGTCTTTTTTTTTATATCTGCCTCCTTAAACGATGAAATTCCTCGGCATTTAACCACCGATAAAAAGCGATTTCCAGGCAAAATTCTTGTAGGCAAACCTGAAATTAGTGTTCAGCGGCCAAAAAAATATAAAGAACCAAAATATCAACACTACACCAAAACTTTGTCTTATTTTCTACCATTTTACTAGACTATAATATTCGCGATAAAAAATGGCTCAAATCAGTCGAAATCGGTAACGGTAAGTAACAATATTTTGACAGAACAAAGTAGTTTTATTGAATCTAAAATTGTACTCTACTACATTACCGTCAAGTCCCAGGACAGGAATTTAGTTGTAGAATTCCTCCCGATCCGCATTTGATGATAGAGTTAGAGATTCAATTATCAAAATTATTTATAAAAAGTTTCAAATACAATCTCAAAAACTCAAAAATTATCTATTAAATCGCCTGAAAAAGAAAAACCAATTCCCGCACAACCTTCATCGCAACATAAAGGAAATTGTACTTTTATTAATCCTCAAATTCAGTTAAAAATACGTTAGAACTTTGCCAAAAAATTCTAACCATTAGTATACCTAAACATTCAAATTCGTGTCATGTTGGAGTGTGATAATAAGGAATGTAATACAATTTATATACGGTAGTCTGGTCGAAATTTTGAAATACGTTTCAATCAACACCATCAATCTTTCAACCTTAACAAGAATAATTCTACATTTGCTAACCCCCTTGAAAAGTACAAAAATACTAAATTTCGCCGAAAAAAGTAAAAAAACTTATAATTTTAGAATCTCTTCAAATATATAAATATGCAAACTCAAAAAAGGAAACTCTTCCTAACGACCAGACGGACCTGTATAAATGTCCGTTGAAATAATCATTTTTCGATAATAATTTGAAAATTCCGCTCTTAAAATTAATTCCTGTAAGTTTAGAAATTTTTAAGAAATTCTTCACTCAACTAACTTTTAGTATATAAATGTTCATTATGGGTTTGTAATTTGTATTTAAATGTCCGTAGAAGCCAAGAACATTGCCGAAACATTATGTCAGTTTTTATAAACTCGAGTGTAGTATTTTTCTAAAATATAGCTAATATTTTTTTCTATTCCACGTATGCAATGATTACTTTGTAGCACTGTTTTTGGTAACTTTAATTAATTTAGAGTTAGCAGTATTGACTGAAATGTCAGTGTAAAACCATTTATTTTAGATTATTTTTAAAAATTCTTTTAACCTAAAACTTTTTTGGTAGAATTTTCATGTGTCATTGCAGTTTTTACATTACCAACTTCGAAAACTTATAACACTATTCAAACTAAAAAATAAATAAATAAATGCAAATTTACGCGAAATAGAAAAAATTTTATGAAAAACTCTTATAATAAATGCCACTTGTAAAACTCACATATTTGCGCTACTCAACGCTACGCGTCTAGTTGCGCATACTACGTTTCTTTTTACAAGACGGCTTTTTATAATACTCGTGTTACAAATAACTATTGTTTTAAATATTTGTTTATTTTGATTATTAAAATAATTAAAATAATTAATATACCTACCTAATGTTTTATTGTTTAAACTTATTTCAATTTGAACAAAAAAAATATTATATTGATATTAATTAAAACAAATAAAATTAAAATCAATTATAATATATGCATATGTTAATCTAAAAAAATAGTATAGCCGAGTCAATATAGAAATTAAATAAGGTAGAATACTTTGGAATAACATGGATTTTCCCAAAATTTTGGAAATATCTTTTAAAAAACATGTTAAAAAACGTGACTTTTAATTTTGGGACAATTATCTATAAATAAACAATTTTAAAGAAGACCTAAAATATTTTTGTAAAAAAAAAACAGATTTAACAAACTACAAATTCACTAGGAATTTTTTCGCGAATTATGACTTCCATTTCAAAAACTAAAAATTTAATATGGCGACTTCAAAGTCGCTGATAATATAAAAATTCTCAAATACTTTATCCAAATCGAATTTGTAGTCTGTTTTTGTTTTGTCCTAAAATATTCTACTTATTTTTTAAAAAGGGTTAAATTAACCATTTAGAGGTAATTATCACAAAATAAATAGTCTTGTTTTTCTTTAATCTGTTATTTAGAGTTCCCAAAGTTTTAGAAAATTCCGTGCTGTTCCAAGGAGCTTTTTCTCTTTAAATATATTTTATAAATTGTTCTTAATTCACATTTGAAATATAAAGGGTTTTCCTACCATTAACTATTTAAAATTTTAAGCCGTTTATATCGTTAGGTGAGTGGAAGAAGACCGTACTTACATGTAGCTTTCTAAAACATCGTAATTCCGCTGGTCCGTATGTAATGTTGTACTTCCATGTTTTCTTCTAAAAGATCGTAATTCAAAATGTAGTGGCATTATTGATTTTAATGCATGACCGATATATAATGTGGAGCTTTAATCCTTAATAACAGGGAATAAAATACTACTTTATTTCTGCAGGGAATAAAATAATATTTATTGTATTGTCGCCAAGCAATAATAAATACGGAACAGGAATTGGCGGTGCGGTCTTTACAAATTCAAACTTATGCTCGGGGAATAAAGTATTATTTTACACCCTGGTTACATCAATAACAATTATTAGTTTTAAGGGGCTATGAGAGACGACACGTCGCATTAATTTCTGCGACAAAAGTACAAACTTCTTACGGACTGGTAATTTTTCTGAATTACAGATGGCTCTCAATACAGTGGTAATTTTAGGCACAATTTTAAGTGGGTGTATACGTATAACGCACCGAAACCATAAATCGCCCCAAATCACTTTTCGGGCGGCAATCCGCAGAAAAAGAATTTGAAACTTGCCGAAATTAATA
>JAODAH020014828.1:0-10528 GCA_027574865.2 Coproporus ventriculus | reverse complement strand
GTAAATTTAATTGATAGATATGCAACTCCATTTGCTTCATTTTAAAATTGTTACTTCCATTTTAAAAGAACGTTAAATTACTATAAAGCCAAAGGGATTTTAAAAGAATAATAATAGCGTAATGAAATACAAAAATTTCTAAATTTTCTGTAAAAAAATTTATTAAATTCCTTCTATAAATCTTCATAATTCCATTTCTCATTGTCTCTCTCCCAATCCACTAATTCATCTTCTTTAAACCAAAGTTCAATTTCCCTTCTAGCTGATTCAACTCCATCCGAACCATGAATTAAATTTCTTCCAGCATCCATTGCATAATCACCTCTGATTGTACCTGGAGGACTATTTACTGGATTGGTAGCTCCTATCATTGCCCTACTACTTTTAACTACATTATTTCCTTCCCAAACCATAGGAATTACAGGTCCACTAGACATATATTTAATCAGAGTTGGAAAGAAAGGTTTATCAGATAACTCTTCATAATGTTTCTCTAAAAGATCTTTTCTGGCCCAGATGAATTTCATTCCAATTAGTTTAAAACCTTTCTTTTCAAATTTATTTGTGATATCTGATATTAAACCTCTTTGGATTCCATCTGGTTTAATTATGATTAAAGTTTGTTCTCGACATTGAAATGTTGACAGTACCAAAAAGAATGAAAGTAAAATGGAATACATGGAAAGAAAACTGATAGCTGCAAAAGAAAATGATTATTAATAAGAGATCGGGATCCTTGTTATTAATTACTAGAAGTTATGCTTTTAAAAGCATAAATGTGAGTTTGGTTGAATAATATTTCTTCTTGTATTGTTTATAAAAATAAATCATTTTTACTTTTTTATTTAATAATAATGTAATCAAAATCTGTATGGTTTATGTATAAAATATTTTAATATTGTCATTACCATTAAGATATAAAATTGTATAAAACAAATTTTGAACTTATTTAGTATCACAGAATATCTAACTAGTTTACTATTTTGTACAACTTTATCAGGGAAAAGTTGAAAGTTGTATGATTTTATTTCAAGTAAAAATAATCCAGAAATGCAATTTAACCAAGTGTTGTCATTTTGAGAAATATACAATTAAAACATTATATTTTAAAATTGTTTTCTTTTTATCATTCATTGTTCAAAAAGTAATTAAAATTTTATTAATAATTTGTTGTTTTAGTATACTTACTATTAGTCATGATTTTAAAGACACGTTTAGAGCATAATTTGACATAAGTTGACTCAAACCACAACTGATAATTATTATTTCAAGTTCAAGATTCAAGTTGAATTGTATGCGGATGTAGATAACCAAGATTGACAATATAGTTAAATATTTCATAATCTAAAATTTAAAAAAAAAACCAAAATAAATCAACTCAAATGAATAGAATGCATCACTTAGAAAAGAATCTAAAACAGATCTTTAAAATAAGGACAAGTAAAGTAAATTCAAAGGAGAGAATTATTTAAATCTGATAAGGAAACCGAATATTATCTAGGGAGATCGTATTTATGTAGATTAATAATTGATGAAGATTTATGAGACCCAAAAGTGACAAATTGGGAAATATTGTGTGTTGTGGTAATGATATTCAACAGATTTTAAATTGTATAATCAACAGGCACTAAAATAAAAGGTCTAATCGTAATTAAAGAAAGTTTGGATTGTTTTTTTCTTGCTTGGATTACTAATAAAATAGTACACAAATAGTTTTTGAAATAAAATTCCATTTTAGTGCCGATTTTAAGCTATTTTACTGCCGATTTCTTTAATTTTACTGACGATTTCAGAAAAGAAAATTATTTTGAATGAGTGATTGGTTTATTGTGTATTTGTAGTTATCATAAAAGTGTGCATGTATTTGCATTTAAAACTGGCATATATTTTAGATTGTGATAAAATTGCCAACAAAGCAGTTTAAATCATGAAGGAACGTAAGTATTTTTAATTGAATTTATTTATTATTTTGGTTTTTAATTCCAATTATGTGACACATTTTATTTCTAGATTATGAACCTTACCAATCATACTTTAGAACATAAATCTTTATAGTAATGTCAAATATATTTATAAATATTATAAAACATGGCTTTGGTACGGAAAAATAAATTTTCTTATTTTTAGATTTATTAGTTAATGAAGTTAACTTAGAAAATAATGCACGAGAAGAATGCATCTGCATGACAATAGAAAGAGATGAAAATACAATCAAACCAGGATCTATTATTCGTATAATTTTATTGTTCTTATTGCTTGCATTTATTGTTGCATTAATGGCTGGTCCTATAGTTCCTACAGTTAAAGAAGTAATAGTATGGCGACCAGTTTTTGTATTATCTCCTAATTTATTCTCTTAAATTTAAAATATTAGGATATAATTGTTGTAATAAAAATTAAGTTTTATAAGAAATATTAAGAATCATTTCGATTATCAACTTAAAATTTCTTCAATTGATTATTTGTTCGGCAAGAAGAATTTTGACCTGTTTATCTATTTATGTAAATAATCAACAAATGGGGCAAATTTAAAATGTGTTAGATTTGTCAATTTTAAGCAAGCAGCTTCTCATTCCTGCCCAAATCTGGTCCAATTCATATGCAAAAATCTTTTTTATCAAACAAGTTTGTAATTAATTGAAACAAATTAAAAAATTATTTCTTATACAATTATAAGGATGCATAAATTATTAAACAATAAATGATATAAATGTATGTAGGTGTCTATCAGTATCCAAAGGGAAATGATGATATTTTTTATACTTCCAGATTAGTTAAGGTTGCGCTTTAATAGAATCAATTTCAATTTATATATGTATTACTAAAAAAATGGGGTAAGTTTTAAATTAAATTTTCATCTAACAATAAATTTCTATATAACAACATTTTTTCAGATTAAATTTTATTTTCCAATTACTTTTCTTCCTGATAAAACTAAAAGAAGTAATTTCCATTTGTAAAACGGAAGGAAATGCTATTGAATGTATAGAGGAAGATAATCCTCAAAGCATTAATGTACATCATTTACATCATGCTAAGTTAATTAATTGCAATATGTCGATCTACACATCTAATGTTTTAGATTATGAAACTAATTTGGATGAATTAATTATTTATAACAGTTCTTTAGACGGTTTTGAGAATAATGCTTTTTGGAATCATCCAAATTTAAAAAAATTAGAATTCCCTTATAATAATGTATCTAAAATACCCCAAAAAATTTTCGGATCATTAAGATATTTAAAATTTATAAATGCATCACACAATCAATTCGATTCATTTTATCAAGACGAGATTACTCCCGCATTTGTTGAGGAAATGGATTTATCATACAATAAATTAACATCGATCATTAAAAATACTTTTATAAATTTCAAACAATTAAAAACTTTAAATTTAAATTACAATTCTATTTCGTTTATAAGAAAAATTGATTTACCCAATCTGATTAAATTAGAATTACAAAATAATAAAATTGGAAATCTTTATAGTGAATGTTTCTCTGAATTGTTACAACTCCAATATTTAAATTTAGGTGAGAATAATATAAAATATTTACATTTACAACAATTTGAAGGTTTAGAAAATTTAGTAACTTTGATTTTAAGAGGGAACGAATTACAAAATTTAACAGAAAATTGTTTTATCGATTTAAAAAAATTAGAAATTCTAGATTTATCTAATAATCAAATCAAAAATTTAAATGCAAACGATTTTACAAATTTAAATCAATTATATTTTTTAAATGTAAGTAATAACGAGATTAATTATATACATCCAGATGCTTTCAAAGATCGCAATATAGAAACATTAGATTTATCTAAAAATCAATTAAAAGACGTTGATAATTTTATTAAAAATCAAACAAAATTAGTATTCTTACATTTAAATAATAATCTTATCACAAGTATATCTTTAAATGAATTTAAATTATTGGAAGATATAAATTTAGCAGGGAATAAATTAAAAAATATCGATTTTAAAAATTTAACGAAAATTCGAAATTTAAATATTTCTAACAATCAACTCAATATATTCTACGGATCATTTGGTTTGGAAACTTTAATAAATTTGGATGTATCTAATAATTTAATAACAAAAATAGATACAACTTTTAAAGGAACTTATATTCATTTAAAATCGCTTTTTTTAAATAATGTAGCTGGTAATAACCTAACCTACAATTTTTTAAATAACACTCCAAATTTAGAAGAATTAGAATTATCTTATAGTAATTTAACTTCTTTATCTTCTAATTATTTTAAAAATTTAAAAAACCTAAAAATATTAAAATTAAATAATAATTTGATTGAAAATTTCAAAAAAGCACCTTTTAGCCCTCTTTCTAATCTAACATACCTCGATTTATCAAATAATCTAATAAAAATGATCAGTTTGGATTTTCTAGTAGGATTAACTTCTTTAAAAATCCTCAATCTTAGTTTTAATCAAATAAAATCTGTTAACGAAATTAGTTTTCATAGTACGCCTAATTTGGAAGAATTAGATTTAGGTAAAAATCATTTAAAAAAAATTGATTTATCAGAAATTCGTGATTATACAAAATTAAATGTTATCAATATCGATGAAAATGAATTTCCTTGTTTAGTGCTTGCAAATATTTTAAAAGGGCGTAAATTTTTGTTGTTGGATTTTAAACATAATGGAGAACTAAAAGAAACAAGTATACATGGTGTTAAGTGCTTGGATGATACTGAAGATTTCGAACAAGAAGTTGCAACTACAAATTCGAAGATTTCTGATGCAATTCGATTAACTGATGATAGTTTATGGATAAAAAAATTCATCGAAAATGAAAATAAATCGATTTCTGGAATACATACTGTTATAGGCATCCTTAGTTTCATTGCTATTATAATGTTGGCAAATATTTTGATTAATAAATATAATCAGTTTAAAGGTTATAAAAGACAATCCTTTATTAATATGAACGAATTTAATGAAGAATCACCATAATGTAATATTAATTTAATTTGTATTAATATCATAAATTGTTATATTTTATTAATATTTTAATTTTATTGTTCGTTTTATTTAAATGAAATGTAAAAATATTGTAACAAATTTATGTTTTATAATATTTTTTATAGAAAAATTTTTGTAGCCGTTTATATAAAATGGAAGCAGATAATAAACTGTCGTAACAGGTAATTAAAACATTTTCCATTTTTATCCTTTATGGACTTGTCTCATTTTTCATAAAATTTCAAAAATTTGTACTTAAATGGATTAAGAGAACTAATATAAAAGATAATAACCAATAATTAAAATTTATATACAAAAATAAAATAAAATAAATATAAAAATTTGATTTTTTCACAAAAATATTATCTAATAGTTAATTTATAACTTGTATTTGCTTGTAATCCTTGGGCTACTTGAACAGGTGTGGTACTATATAATTTAATCGGTAAACTCCATACCATTGTCTCAATAGGTAATTCTGCAGGAGCCCTCCATTCTGTTTTATCTTCTGTTGGTTCATCTAACGACTTACTTGTACTAGTTACAAATTCAAAATGTAACCTCCATTTTAAACTTACTAACTGTGTGGTAAATTCTGGTGTTACATGTAACGGAATTGGAAGTATCAATTGAGTATATTGCAAACCCAAACAGACTTCATGATGTTTACTAAATGGAATGATTCGAGTTTGTTTAGCTTCTTTGTTGTCGATCATCGTTTCTTCTTCGCATTGTAGCGACACTGAAACTTGTACGCATCTTACAGTCGCAACAGTAAAATCGAATGTACCTATGATATCTTCGCCTAGTTTATAAGCTGGTTTGAATAAACAAAATCTTGCAACTTTTCCCCATGTATTTGATATCATATAAAAATTTGGATTTCGTCTCGCTGTTATGTTCTAAAAAAAAAAAAATTTTCAATACATTAAATATTAAAAGAATCAATAGAAGGGGTACCCTGACCTTAAAAGCTTAATATAAACGAAAAATAAAACTTACTTGTAGAGCTTGCATTGCTAAATCAAATGGTGTCTCCTTCTCACGTTCCCTAACCTCCAAAAAAGGATTCGCTGGAGATAATTCTTCCGAAGTATCATTGCAAAGACCACCAGCGTCACCTAATCCAAATACATTAACAGGTAAAACCCGAATAGGAACCCTTAATAACTTAATTGGACTATTCACTCTTTGAGTTCCAATCGTAATTTTATAAGAGTATTTCACTAATTGCCCACGATATGAAGGAGGCGCATCATTTGGAATTTTTTCTCTATAAAGATCTAAAATAAAATTTTAAGTAATAATAATTTTAAAAACTAGAATATTTTATACATGTCTTCACTTGTCCTGGAGAGAGTCGTAAATCGCAAAATAAAATTCTGGGTTTAGTAGCAACTTCTATTCGTCCAGCATCTTGTGTACATACAGCTAAAGAAGTATCGCTAAAAGTGGAGCTGTTTGCGATATCATCTTCTTTTCGTACTTTATTATCGGTGGTGCACTGACAATGTATCTGGGCCGAAGCCCATGCTAAACTTTCAAAAATATCATTATGGGATTGGGAAATTTTATGTGTTGCTAATTTAGGATGTGCAAAGGATATACTACACTCAACTAATTCTCCTGAGAGATAAACAGGTCCCCTTAACAACCTAGCTGTAACTTCAATCATTATATGATAATAAATAAAAACTAGGTTAAAATCAGAGACTAAAATTTTGACATGACACGTACAGTGCTGCCAGTTTTAATTAAATTTCTCTAAATCGATGAATTTTAACGTAGGATAAATTAAAAAGGGATTTTTTTTTCAAATTATTAATATATAGATTGTCATATGTTAAATTAATAAAGTTTTATAATTAAGTGGAGCGTTTGTCGGGTACTTATGATTAAAAGTTGAAGAAAAATAAGTTGGTAATTCTGTTCGCTCACAATTTGAAATCGAGATAATAAAATTGATAAGAATTTAATGATGAGATGCGTAAAAAGTGAAACAGTTTGGTCTGAAAAGTTTTCCTTTAAGTGTTGAAGCTGGATAGAAAAATGATTTTTCTAAAATGTAAATGCGGCAACGTAGGTTTGTTTTTAGTACTTGTCAATATGTCATCATGTTCGCCTTTGAATGAACTTGAATTTATTAATTTTCCATTTGAATGGTGTAGTTTTAAGATTTCGTCCTGAAGAGGATCCCTATTTTAGAATCCCATCGATTCTTCTTCACCTCCCTTTTCAACCCAGTGAGTATTATAATCCTGGCGAGACTAATTTACGCGTATGTATCACTCGTACATACAAAGAATAAACCATCCACATATTTACTTTTGAGCAGGTGTCTAACGGTATTACGATCCGATCACTGAATTTATGCGACTGATTTTAATTAGAACAATCTGAGTCAATGATTTCACCAGAATACAGTTACCACCTTGAATATGTTCGATAAAAGTATCAGATATTTTAGTGTACAATCATGTTTTAAGTGTGTTCTCGTTTATTAAAAAAAAGGAACATTCAATTACCAGATAATCATCCCTGCCTAAAGTGATCTCAAACAATTTCATCCGCACCTAAAATTTATTGATTTATTCATTTTGTTTTAGAATATGGACAGTCAAGGACCAGACATTTCTTTCCTCTTTCAATTCGGTTTAATCCGAGATATCATAACTGTTCCACAATCGACTCTTAACTTAAAAACTATTAAAGATCTTGCTTGTGATTTTATCAATTCCAAGGTAAGGCATGAATTAGGTGTGTCAATTATAATCTCATTAATCGGATTTTTTTTTGCATTGTAGATTCCTGACAATGGTATTAACCGCTTAAGTGATAGAATTTTACTATTCCGACATGAATACAATTCCAATAATATTCTTCAAGTTATTAATTCTACTGCAGATATTGTCGACGAAACTCTTATTGAAATCGTACTTACTGGTAAATGTAAGCAAATCATTAAATAAGTAAAGTTCAATTAATTATTTGTCAAAATTATTGAATTAACCCTTTCACTGCTGCAAACAGATTACACTGCGGTACTAGAAACTCATAAATTTGCTTATTTTTCACAAACTTAAACCGCATTTTATGTGTGGATTATTCAATTGCTAATTGGAAACATCTAAGAAAGAAAATCTGACCTTGACTGTAATGAAAGGGTTAAACAATTTTATGAATTTAACGTGACCACTTTTAAAAAATCACATTTAGTCAGAAATAAGAAAGCTCTTCATTTGATCATCTCCTACATGAGTAGAAAAAGTTTCATTACAATTTTCTTATTATCAACATCCTTACGATTAAGAGCGTTTCTTGAAACGAAATTATATTTTTAAGTACATGTTATTAATGTATTTTCCAATGAATTCACACATTCTTTTCTTAATCACCGGATGATGTTTAATGATGCCAATTATAAAATAAATAAATATCTCTATACAAAATTATTTACTGAATTACCCATTACGCTTTGATGATTTGCAATTTTCTGGGAAAAACTTGAATTTAAAATATTGATAATTAACACTTCTTTATATATATGTAGCTATTAAATAATGATAAGTTTTTTTTTATATAAAAGTACTATCTTTATGTAATTTATTTTTTACTCTTCAAACAAATTCTAGAACTGGTTATCTCTAAATTATATATATGAAAGGTCTGCCATTTTCTTACGATTCATAAACTACAAAGGATTAGTTTGTTAGGAGACCAAATTTATTCTAACAATCGCCAAATATTCCTTTGCAGTTTGTTGTCCTCGTAAAAAATGTAGCGGTTTTTCTCCATAGAGATTTTGTCTTAATATATAAATGTAGACCCCTAAAATATTGATTTTCTTTATTTTTACAGCTCCTACAAGCAACAATGTACCCGATATAACAATAGTAAAACCCCATGCGCTTTCCGTTCATTCGTACAAAACACCAACATTTTGTGATTTTTGTGGAGAAATGTTATTCGGGTTGGTTCGGCAGGGACTTAAATGCGATGGTAAGTTATTTTATAAATGTCTTCATCTTCCTAAACTAAATTCCATTTTTTTTTAGGTTGTGGACAAAATTATCATAAAAGATGTGTTGTAAAAGTGCCAAATAATTGTACTTACATTTTATTGGATGAAAAACAGCGGAGACGTTCAAGCAATTTACAAGTACCTAGAAGTCCATCTGGAGGTTCAAATTGTTCTCAAACATCTGCAGTTTCATCAGGAAATAATGCAGATGATAATACACTGGTAAGAATCACCAACTTCTTCACAGGTGTCAACTTAAACGATTAAGTATAAATTGCTAAGATGTGCAAACCTTTTAGCAGTATTCCTTTTATTATTGTTATGTTGTTTTTTTATTGTAAGATTGTAACGATTCTCAGGTGGATATAATTATTTTATTTTTCCGGTTTTTCTTTTTTTTTGTCCATCGGAGAATTAACGAATTTTATGAATCGAACAATTTTTATACTGTACAAATTTTTTTACGTTCCAATTAATTTTCCGTCCATTCAAAGAAGTAAAACTTTGAAATGTTTATTCAGAATCTCTAAATTATTTAAAAAGTGCTAGAAGTAAATGTAATTACACATTGAGATGCAGAGATGCAATATGCAAAATATATTTACAAAGCATTTTATTAACAGATTGTTTATGAATATTAATTCTTTTCATTTTAGTAACTAATGATTTGATTGTTTAAACTTTAGCAATAATTGTTTTTAATATTGGATTAATTTTTATTAACAGTATTTGTGCAACCTGGACAGTATCTGATTAAAATTTTGCACTAACAAAATTTGCGTAGGTTTGCTTTTTTTTTTTAGAAACAAAATATTTACTGCTTTTTTGTGATATTGTATCATTTTCTTTTAAAACTGAATCATATAGGGAAAGTATTGATAGATGTATCTAATCACATGTTTAATGCAACTAAAATTTCTAGATGGTCTCCCATCACTTTACTAGGCATGTTATTGCTTGACTACAATCATTTAAATAGTTAATTATTAATAATTTTAATAAGCTTTTTAACAAATATTTAATTCTAACATTGTATGGTTTCTTAATGTTGTAATGCATTTAAATTGAACAGGAATTTGAAAATTTGTTTTGCTAATGAAAATCCTTAGAATCTCCTCAAAATCAGTTAAAAACTTCATTTTTATATTTGTATAGGAAAAACTTGGATATTTAGTGATACAGACAGGCAGAAAAAGTTTTTGAAATATTTCTTGAATAATCTTTTTAATTAAAAAAATCTGCATTTGGATTCATATTGTTCTTCTGCATCCATTAGCATTTTTGGATATATTGTAGCAATGAGATTTTTCTGTGGAAAATTCCAGGTATAATGCCTTATTATTAACTTCTTTTGTATTCTATTTTTGCAAAAATTATTTGACTGCATCTCAATGTATTTATTTTGATTTTTGTTCAAATTTTAATATACATAAGAATTTAACTCTTAACAGATAGTCTGTGACTTATTAAGGTGAAGGTACTTAGATTTTCTTTTCTTTATATTATTTTTGTTTATTTTTT
>JAODAH020014821.1:0-10194 GCA_027574865.2 Coproporus ventriculus | reverse complement strand
AGTTTTAGTACGAAAATATTAATTATTTAAATATTCAATTATGATGTTTGAATGGGTTATTAGTGAATCTTTTATGTTAAACCGCGGAGAGTTTAATTGGTTAATTAATTGAAGATTTTCTTGAAGTACTATTCTAATATTTGTTGTCGCAATAAAGTTTATTATATGATTAATTTTCAGCTAAGTGCTATTTACAGTTTGATTGATAGTTTAGTTGTACATGGTAATTCGTTGACTAATGAGTTTTAATAACATCTCTTGCAATTTTTTTTAGACATTATCTGCTGAAATGAAAATAAATTTTAATTATCTATAAACATTATATTTAATAATAATTTATAATAAATTAATAACAAACGAAAGAAAACAAAGATGTATTAGCAAGAGGCCAGATACGTATGTTACACTTTACTCTAAATCTATAAATCGCTTAACTCCATTGTATCCAAAAAATCATTGTTAAGTATTAACCCCTCTTATTAAAATAAATCCCTAACGACAAGTGTATATGTATCCACCCTAATTATTCCCATCCTTACAACCCTCAGCCCTACTAACCGAAATATATCTCGAAATCATTGAGAAAGTAACAGATGGATTGAATACACTTCATTAACAATTTGTATAAATCCATCCAATTCATCATTTGATCTTTACAATGTATTGGGGCAACAATTACAAACAATCCGATTTGTTAAGGTCCAGTTATCGAGCAGTTTTAGAACGCAATGGGTTTTCCAAGATTAATTACATTTAGATAGCGAAACGGTTTTAAATAGAAATCGCGTCCCATTCGACATATGTTCGCAAATCAAAATGTAATCATTTGCACATTTCAAGTGCGAAAAATACAGCATGTTTCTATGTTAATTACACAATTCTTAATTGATTTAACGTTCTTAATTAATAAATGTTTAACTAAATTTTTTTTTTGTTTGATTCTACTTAACAGCACAGAACATTTTTATTTTTATTAATAGAGTTTACATGAATTTTTGCATCAAAACGTTGTTCATCAGGAGTTGATGATTTTTTGTAAGTGCGTATATGTCAGCGGATACCATTATATTTCATTTAAATAATATTATTCAAGTTCACCGGTATTAAATCATAAGATTTTATCAGTTTATTCATTGCGAGGACTTTACAAATGCTCACTGGTTAAAAACAGCATTAAAATTTGTCATTCGGCTTAGCGGGATATTAAATTAATTTCTTCTGGACGGGGCTTTAAATTTTTTTTTTTTATAAAAACCAAATTTATATGTTGCTAATTACAAATCGGGAAACGTAGAAATTATTTTTATTCAGATTTATTTCTTATGAAAAGAAGATTGTAAAAAAGAGTATTATGTCTTTGAGAAACAAAGTTTGTAATTGTTTTCCCTTAAATTAAAATCGATAATTACCAATTCTCTTAATCATCTTCTATTTCACGTTGGTAATAAAAAGACAATAAACCTAACATTAAAGATAATAATAGTTGATTCATAATTAAAAGAAACATTTCCTCTAATCATAATTGCAAACCAAAAAAATTTTATTGTTACAATTTTGTATTTAATTGCGATTGTGAATTCTTTTAATTATCTGAAAATACTAAAAAGTGAAATGAAGTAGAATTGATTGTTTTTAAAATACCTAAATGTAGCCAAAGAAATTTATTTATGTTGTTTCTAATGAATACAATTTCAAGGTAAATTTTCATGAAGTATTTAGTTGTAACTGCTATTAAAATAAGTAATAATATTCAATTAGAATTAAATTTTAATATGCAATTTATAAAACACAGAAGAGATAAAAGACATAAAATTTATATGGCCCCATAAAAGACGTCAGTTTTAAAATGCATAGCACAATTATATCATGGCTGTTACATGCACTGACTGCTGAACAATTGGATTGGTCTCACTAAAATTAAATATAAATTAATTAAAAAATCATCCTTTTTGGTGAAATGCCGATCAATTTAGAAAATAAAAAAAAAATATGGGGAACATTATTCGAAAAACATAGCGGAATAAAATACAAAAGGGATCATTGAACCTGTTAGTAAGTAATTGAAAATGCAGGTAGATCGTAAAAAGCTGAATCTATTTGCGTTTTCGTTGTGTAAACAGAGCTTTATGAGTAGTATAGGTACAGTGGCGTACTTTAAAATTAAAATGGGCATTAAAAAAAATTATTCTAAAAATAGGAAATTAATAAAAACCATTTTCCCGAACTAGTACTTTTTTTATCCTGTAGGTATATTTTAATAAAACTATTTTTTTTGCAAAGTACAATCTATAAATTAAAAATCAATACTTGAATGATGATTCATATTTTGTACCATTATTCCAATCTAAGAGAGTACAATTGCTTCAGTTGGCTGTTAAATCTGTAGTTTGAAAAAGATAATTGCAATTTAGTAAAAGACGATATAATAAATAGATTAAACTTAAACCAGAGGACTAACGTAAGTATTTCTTTTTTTTTTTTCTCCAATCCCTGGACGTTGTCCAGATTTAATCCAATCGTTAGACGGAGTGAGTTTGCAGTTTTAAGAGACAGGTTCTAATTTTCAACTCCCGCTCGTATTTATCTAATTAAAAATAACCTTCTCATCTTTTCACGCTTCGTTTTTTGACTTACATAAATGACACGGCATTACATTCTTTTTCATTTCTTTATGTAACCGACGGCGAATTAAAAAATATCAAGTTGTCATCTGGCAGTTTGGAATTCTATTGTAGAATTTCCTTGAAAATCTTTATATTAAAATTAACTAAATAACAAGAAATTTAATTGTGATTTAGATTTTAATATTTTTACATTTTATCCAGGAAATAATTTACAAGAATTTTATAAAGCGATTAATTTTATTCTTAATTACTTATGTAAAACCATTTCTTTCGGTAATTTATTGACTCCTTGAATTTTTTTTTAATACTTTTTCTTAAATAAATTTCATCGTGTGGTTTACTCCTTGATGATGAAGTTGGTTCAATTTAAATAAAGAGTGTGCAAGTATCTCCTAACCTGATTTTTACAGGTAATAACATGTTTTCGTCGACGTTTTCATCAAAATAATAATTTCCCGAGATAAAAGTGAGCATTTACCTCTGGGAACAGTTAGTAATTAAATGCATAAAAAATGAATAATTCAAAGGATGATGAAATTGTGTGCATGTTTGACGAAAAAAAAAAAAAAAGAATTCCCGCATTGAAAATGAGTAATGCCTAATATTACTCACAAATTATTATTCATTGATTGGCTGTTTATTACTGTTTGAAGCGAACCTCTTGAAATGAGTGCCTCTTTGTGTAGCTACCAACTATTTTCTATTATATTTGTTTTACGATGCAGGTGGAATTGTAGAAGACTAATTGATGTGGCTTACATAATGACCTACCTAACAGATTTGATTGGGAAGAACAGCATCTACATGCTTGTTTAATGGTTATGTTCGTGTGGATGAGAAGGGTGTTACATATATATGCACGATATGGGTTCACACCGGGGTGTGCTTTATTATATTCCTATTTCCAATGTGTTTGTTATAGTTATTCGTGACTTCAGGAGGTCAGAATAATAAATAGAAAAGTAATGGTCAGTACAAATGCATATTCTCATAATAGATCAGTAGCGTAACAAATCTTTCTCTATTGAAAAGATCTATATGAAAACGGCAAATGTTAAAATCTTTCACTAGACCGTTGCAAAATTGTCAAAAATAAAGGACTGTACTATTATTTAACCAATAATCAATATATTAAAATTATTTGTGAATTTTCTTCTTCAAACAGTAGCCATTCAATAAAGTACATTGATATGTTATGTTTTTCATTTTTCTTTTATGTAATTAGTGTAATTTTTAAAAATTTCAAATTATTTTCTTCACAACCAAAAATAATTGTTTTAATTTAAACAAAGAAAGTTGTAAACATCCTTACTTCCTGCACACCCAATTATAATATGCTTAACCTAAAATAAAAAGAATGGACCCATACAATTATTACCATCCAAAACGAAAATTAAATATACGACATGACAACTTAATGAATACCTTTACCATTACTGCATTTTATTATTAAATGCAAATTCGGCATAATTTTCTTATTAATTTAATGAAGGGTAAATAGCAAGTTATTACACCAATTGGATTCAATTAATTGAACCGTGCGAATTAATTGAAATAATAAAATTGAAATTGCTTCATTTCCACTGTTTGTATTGTAAATTAAGCGGTGGTTGTTTAGAAATTTACGATTTTATTTTTAGATGGTTTAATTTAAATTTTTATCGCCTATTAAATATCGTTAATTTATTCATAGGAGAATTTGTAAGATGGGGAGCGCGTATTAATTAAATTCGCATAAAATGAAAATTAATTATGTAATGTAATAAATTTCTTAACTGCTATTAACCCTTTCACCCCGATATTTTTTTTGTATTTCTAATTATATCAAGGTGAATAAGACAAATTCGTCATAGAACTTCTTTGAAATTTTTCTGTCACAATGAAATATTCCAAATGAGTTGGTATTGTAATGTTGAGTATTATTATTATTTTTTTTTATTTTGAAAAGGGAAAGAAAAAAGAACGATTCACACCTCAACGACTTTTCAGAGTTAACCCTAATTGTTAAGGATGAGACAGCGAATCCATCAGGATAAGGCATTGAATTAGTCGCGTTGGTTATTTAAACGACAATAATTAAATTGGAGCTCCGACGATCTTCCCAGAAAATGAAGCATCTCGTCTCTCACAGTTGTATCTTACCCCTTGCTGGGACAATAAGATATTTGCGTGCGAAATGGACAAATAAATGAAAGTACCGGCACTAATTATATTCCGTTTCACTTTAATTTATATGCTGGGGAGGTGAGGGGGAACCGTTTATATTTTCTTTTTTTTTTTTTCTTGAAAAGACAATTCGAATTTTCTAGCTCACCATGATCAACGACAGATAAACATTCAAAACTGTTTTTTGTTAGATTCTGTCACCAGGCGGCGACTCATTCGTGCTCTTTCCCCACATCTCAAAATTCTAAGGAAAAAACAATTTAAAAAAATTCTCGGAGTATATTGGACCAACAACCACAACCAACAAGTGCTTTTATTTTATTTTGGAAGTGATGTATCAAAATTTACCGTATTACCGTCATCTATGACATATACCGATTGTCATTATGTATTTAAATTTGCTAGTATTGATCAGCACATGCAGGCGTTCTTTCTGTTCCACCAAACGATGCTTCCGGAAACAACAGGCCTTATCATTTCGAGCAAACTCACAAATATCAGAAGAAGTAGAAAAATTAAAAAATTTAGAAGAAAACGAACGCACACAATCACGACAGAGAAGGTCCCCTGAAGATTCTCGTAGTGGCACATTAGCAAACGTTCCGGATACTAACAAATTCAAGAAATTTACTTTCACACCACCAAATTCAAAATCTGAAAGTAAGGCGACAGCAGTTAATAAAGAATCTAAACAAATATCGGAAGAAAATAAAGAAATTTCTGCACAAAAATGGTCTAAGAAGTCTGTCCAAGGAGGATTGAAGAAACCATCAAAAGATGACCTGTCGGTTTATATGATTAGCGGAGATGCACAAAGTGTAGTCCAATATGTGAATAAGTCGACAAAATTACAAAAATTAATAGAAGGTGAGAATCAACAAAATAAGAAGAAAGAAGTGAAGAAGATAAATGAGGCGGCATCCACATCTAAACCACCGAAAATCACCTTGAGAACTAAATCTGGGATTAAATCTTATCAACTGAAGAGACTTAAAGAACCATCTCCAATTATAAAAGTATTTAAGGTGGATCCGAGAATACAGCAAAAAGTAATCCCAAAAGTAGCTCCACGTGCAGTAAAATCTGGAGAAACACAAACTAATCCAGAAGGTCAAGTTGAATATATAAAATCCTCCCCTTTACCATCCAAAAAATTCGAAACGAAACAAATAGGAATTGATTTGCGAAAATCTGCTTTCGAAATTAAGAAGTCTGCATTAGATATGAAAAAGTCAATTATTAATCTAAAAAAAGCAAGTATTGAATCGAAGAGTTTGGGAAAAATTGAAGCACCTCCAAGAAATGAATTTCCTTCAAGACACGAATTTCAACCTAAAAATGAATTTACTAGAACCGAGTTTACACCTAGAAACGAGGTTGTACCTCGAGCAACAGAATTATCGTCGAAATCTGAAATTTTATTAACAAAAAACGAAGAAACGGCAGAAATGAAGAAAAAACTAAACAAACCAGCAACCGAATCATCTGAAGTAAAGGAATTAGCAGCGAAAATAAGAATGCCAATAACTTTTGAGAAGTATCCGAAAACTCAAAATTCCTTTATGTATAAAATAAAAGAAGGCACTAGGAAGAATTTAGCAGAACAAGCATTATCTTGGGGTCAAAAATATGGTAATGCAAAATTCAACAAACTGCCAGAAGCGATTGAACAGCCCGGTGAGAAAATAACCCCAAAACTTGTGAGTAAAATTCCACCATTTTCACAACAACAATTTAACTCGCCACAACAATCGCCCCCACCATCTTCGGAAGCAATGGGATCAAAGAAACTTTCACAAAAAGATTTTGTAACGCGCTTGAACAGGAATCTATTTGCTCCTCCTGTAAGGAATGAAATTAAATTAATAAAACCTCAACCCAAACCTGCAAATGCTCGTTTGTTACCACTTAAAGCCAAAAGAGTATTGGTAACTGTTAAAAATGATAATATTCCGAAATTAAAGAGACCGGATGAAAAATTTGCACAACAGGAAATTAAGGAAGATATTTTACCTGAACCAGTTTATACAGTAGAATCTCTAACACCTCCAAAAACAATTGATACCATGGCTCAAGAAATAGAGAATGATTTTATGGATATGACCGAATCTAACGATAGCGGTAACATAAATTTGGCATCGATTTTAAAAGAGAACCGGAAATTGCAGGAACTCCTCAAATTTCTCGAACGTGAAATTTTAGATCTTCCAGAAACTGTATGTTTAGATGAGGTAGTAGATTATTCAGAAGAACCTCAAGATATAAAAAATGTTCAAAATGCTGAGAAAAATATTGAAACAAATTTGAAGAAAGAAAAGGAAGTTCAATTACAAGAAAATGAGACTGTTGTTAATCCACCATTGAGTAAGATTGGAATTATAGAAAAGCCGAGTGAAGAGAAGCAGGCCGCTGGAACTTCAGAAGTGCAGACAAGCGTTAAAAATGCGCCTAAAAATGTAACTACTGTCTTAAACCCTATGAGAGATCTTAAGCTGAAAACTATTAAAAAAAATACTCTTGATCAAAATAAATCATCCGATTTGATTAGGCGTGGTGCTAAATCAACTCCACAATCGAGGAAAGGTTCAGGTACTCCAATGAAACTTTCATGGAAATTAAAATCTATGAATGATGTGCAACCAAAAGATCGCGAGTATAAAGTTAAAAAAGCTATCAGGTTTACAAAACCGGTGCAATATAATTCCTCATATGATAATAGATTGCAAGAAATTACTAAGAAAGCAAAATTAATTTTGTACAATGTTCAAAAGCAGAAGGAATCCAAATTTCCTCCAAATGAACCACCCGAAAATAAATCAACTATTAAAGTAGAAGCACCAGAAGCACTCAAAAATGCTCCAATTACAAAAGAGGAACAAATTGGGGTAGTTAAAGAAAATTTGAAGAAGCCTTCAATGACAATATTATTGCAGAAAGATGTTAAAATAAAGAATCAGCCTAAAGTAAACAAAACAGAAACACCTGCTGCTCCAGTTTCATTTAAAGAAGATGCACAAGGAGATTTAGGGCAAGATATGAAAGCTACGTCTGACATAAATTTGGTTAAATTAGATATATTAACAGAAAAAATTTCGCAAATCAACAATTTACTGTCTAAGAAAGAAGATTCTACCACTGATGTAAAACCAATTGCAAGTATTAAAAAAGAAGAAATGGAAAAAGTTGCGAAACAATTGGATCAGATCGAGTTTAATGCAATAGAAACAAATCCACCTTCACCAGAATTAGTAAAATCTCCAATTGAAACAAAAACAATTAAAGATATGGGAAGTCAAAAGATTGATAAACCGACAAAAAGTGAGGATGTTGAGAAAAGTAGTGAGTTAAATATGAAAACTTACGATATCACTCAAACTTTAGAAAATAAAATTAATATTTTAATAAAAAATCTTCAAAAAGTTGGACAATCTCTTCAAACAGTTGCATCACAGCCTGTAATCAGAGATTCCACTCAAGAAAACTCTTTTAAATTTAAACCTAATATAAAAGAAGCAATTAAACCTATTTCTGAACAAAATCTACAAGATGCAAACCATGAAGTAGAAGAACTTCCCCCAAGTGTAATTCAAGGTGATATTGCTGATGAACCTTATAATTCTAATAAAAAATTGACCAGGGATATGTTTTGTGGCCATTATGATCCACGAAATATATACGCTACAACTAAAGATACTCCGGTAGACTTTAAATATCCTGAAGAACCAAATTTGAAAAATAAAATCCTTCATGAATCATCTGAAGATTCCACCAGTCAAGACACTAAATTGTTAGAAGCTGAAGGTCTCTCTTTGTATGTATCCAAAAAGAAATCGATAAATATGGAAAATAAAAATGAATCTTCTAAAAAAGATAGATCTACCCCTAAACGTGAGTTTGAGGGAGAATCTAAATCAGAATCAGAATATTAAGAAAATAATTCATTTTTATCTGGGAGTAGGTATTCGACAGTGGTAATTATTTGAACCTTTCACTACTGCGTTGTGTGACAGTAATCTATGCGTTTTAAGTGTAAAAAAAAACTAAATTCTTGTTAAATCAATAAAGTAAAACTGAATTTGTAATTTTAAGACGATGTTTACGTTCGATAAATCATGACAATTTTATTGGAATATCATAGGTGTATGCATTTATAAATATAGTTTTACTTTTACAACTTATTTTGTTTTTTCTTTTCTTTGTTTCGCGAACTTAAAAAGTTCTTGTATCAAATCTAAATGTGTATATACTCTGTTATCTTGAGGTATTTTTGTATTCTGATTGAAGATTTGGAAAGTACATTGAAAAATAAGGGGGGTAGTTCCTTTGTCGCATTTTGGTAACTGTTGAGGAACACCCTGAAATTGGGGTCAAAATGTGACATTTTCTTTTAAATTATGTATGCGCTATTAATTTCTGTTTTGTCAAAAATAGTTGAAATATTTTAATACAGGTTATGTTATCTGTCATCCACCCAATAACATGACAATGAAGCTTGTTGTCGTTGTGTGCCAACCTATGAAAATGAAATAAAATGTTGGTAACTAAAGATTCTTCTCATCACTACTAATGTGTCCCAAAAATTATGAACAAAATATCAAAATCTCCTATTTTCAATCGTTCTATCTCTTTCTAACTAATCAAACCGCCAATCATTTCATCTTAATTCCACTCATTATAATCAGAAAATTGTATGAAATTATTCAAGAAAACTAAAGAAATAAAAAAAATTATTTAATCTCTTTCTAACATATACTGAAGTAAATTTTGACGACTTTCTTCATTTTTAGCATCTTCGTTAAAACATACAAAGTTGTAAATTTGTACTCGCAAATTTTAATGAATAATTGATGGACGCCATTTTGTAAAAAGAAGGCGTGCCTAAAAAAAATTTAATTTTAATTTATAAACCTACAACTTAATTTTTCAATAGTAAATTTTACAGACTTTCTCCATTTGCAGCTTTTTCCATAAAACAACAGAGTTGTAGATTTGTATTTACAGAATTCATCAAACGCGAGATACAAAAATCCTTGTGAAGGCGTGTTCAAATTTACAAACCTGAACCATTATATTTATTTCAGTTTAAATTTCATAAAATTTAATTTTAAAACACAGAATTAACTCACGGAAATAATTTAATAAATGCAGAATTAAAAAGAAAATGGTTGCCGTGTATATTGGGTTGCCTGTAAATCATACCAAAGTTATATCAAGTGAAGTGTTAAGATTCTGAATATATTTTATTTCAATTCACAAATTTAAACATTTAAAGATTTTATGATTTGAATGGAGAAGTTTTTTCATTTTTTTTTTATTTCTTTGTGACTCTGCACTATATTGGTGTTACTGTTACAAGATAGTTTTTGAGTTATCTACCACTTAATTTTCCATATCATTTCCGTAT
>JAODAH020014746.1:0-11552 GCA_027574865.2 Coproporus ventriculus | reverse complement strand
TTCCATCGCAAAGATTATTAAAATGATATCGTCAATTTTGGCTAACATCATTCTTAATAACTTTGTGAAAAATTTAAACAATTCTAAAGAATATATAAAATCCACTAGCTTCCAATCTCATGCGCGCGGCAGTAGGACTACACTGATGGGGCGTGGTTTAGATGTACAGCCGGGCTTGTATTGTAGGGGGCTTTGGTCAGATGGAACTCTCGGGGCCTGCAAATATGTGATTTATGGCTCAAATATGGATATTTCAGAAAAATTATAAGAATAAAAAGTGTTTAGAACGATGTATTCCGTAAGAAAATATTATTTCCTAAATACATGCCAAGAAATTGCTTTGTAGTAATCCTTATATTACTAAAGGATAAAATTTTGGGTTTATATTATCAATAAAACAATAATTTGATATTGAGGTTTTGTATTGAATATCCCTATCCTAGAACGATGATACGAACAATTTCTACTTACAAAGACATTAACATCTAAATAATTATTTCTAATTGATTTATTTATATATGTATATTCATTTACTCTATATTGGTACATTAAAAACGCAGACCATTCACAATGCTGCTATTTTATCTTTTTTTGTTTTCAAAATGTACATATGTATTTTATTTTCGGACAAGCAAATTACTGGCGTTCAATTTATAAAACAAAAAACGGTAGGGATCGAAAGAAAATTAAATTAACAGCCGAGTAAGCCGCGTCCATATTAAAATTTTTCCTTGCGTTTATAAAACGCATACAACGTAATGATTAGAGCAGCTCCATATCTGTCCGAAATGCGAAAATATCATCGCACAAAAAGGGAAATAAATTGCACTTATCCAAAATGAAAAAAAGAAAGTAAATCATAGATATCTAAAATCTAAACAGTCATTTAAGTATCGTGCCCCAAAACAATAAAAATATTCAGTGATACGATATGGCACTCTTCAAAATAAATAACACTTGGGGGAATTGTTTGGGGCACGATACTTTCACAAAATTTGATCAATATTTCAGTAATATTGACGCGTTTAAATGCGTAAATCCTGAGGGGGAGCCAAAAATTAATAATAATATAAACAAAAAAAAAAAATTAAACATTACAATTAAATAGTATAAAATATCACATGTTTACTTGAACAAGTAAATGAAATAAAAGTTTGAACACTAGTTGCTCTTTAAAATACAAAATTTATCTACAGATTAGGGGAGGGATAGTGCACGAAGATCGTGCACACATGAGTGGGCTTTAGAATCAATATAAAAAAAATTTCAATTCAAATAAAAGATAAAACTAAATCTCACTCTTTGTGCCCTTAACTTATATAAATTATAATAATAAACGTAAAATATAATTCTTTTTCGAATATAAAATTTCGGAAATATGGCTTGCCACAATAACAAATTGGTGGAGGCGCAATAATTCAATTTTCATTTCATGTTCAAAATGGAAGTTTAATTAATAATAATTAGATTTTTTAATTTTGGCTAGGGTAAGATCAGGATAGGTTAAAATTAAAATTGAATTTAAAAAAATTAATTCATTATCTATAATCTGCTGATTTTTTAAAAATGTGATGATAATTTCATGGACACAAGTCTCAAAAAATAAAAGCAAAGCATCCTTTTAAAAAAGGTCAGGTCAAAACTGAAATTTGGACAAGGTCTAATGACAATTATCAAGCAGGAAACACCAAAGAAAAGTTTTGTTGCTTAGATTTTAAAAAGTAAAAAGTTATTTTTTTCTAATGAATAAGAAAACAAAGTTAAATCGTTACAAAATTACAATTTATGGTACAAATTGATATATGGCACCAAAGCAAAAGGATAAAATGGAAGGAAATCAAAAGCAAAACAATGAAATTAAGGTCAATAATAAGGTTCGATCTAAACAGTTTTAGATATAAACAAATTGAAATTAAACTTTAGTAATTAATATTAAAAGATGTGAAAAAAATATACACAAAAGTCAAATTGATTTAAAAAATCACAAAAATTAGAATAGAATTGAAATCTATCACAAAAAAAAGATTAGAATGAAAGAATTAAAACAATTTGGATATTTTAGGATAAAAACATATTGTACTGAAACTGAAATATTAATTTACGTGGAATCAAATAAGTATATTAATAATTTAACCTCCAAATTATAAATATGTTCATGAAACGGTCACATTATCAAGTCCCCACCATAATCATAAATCTGAAAAATAAAAATTTTACACAATAATTTGTTTCTGTTTTATATAACATTTTATGTACACGTATAATTACAATATTATTTTCAATATACAACTTATTGTGGGAGACAGGTATTTGTGTGCTGCGTTTTACTAAATTATGTTTGGTTTTGGTACTATTCGACTTATTGCTATTGCTTTTTTAATACAAAAAGACGTGAAAAAACCGTCAAGAAATAAATTGTGTCAAGAAACTGTAAAAAAAAGTAATATATCAAAATAAATCATCATTTTTTTAAGCAAAACTATGGAAAAATTGTCGGAATAGTTGTATAAAAACGTAACGAAAGGAGATTTTTAAATGGCGGTAATAAAGGGCCATCCACTTTATATCAAATTTAATGATTTAATGTAGATGTGCTTTAATACATGCAATATGCGCCGTTTAAAAATTGAATAAGTGTAATATGTTTGAGTGGCACAAGGAACTAAAACGGGTTGTGTTTATTAGGATGCCTGATAAGCTTAAGTACGGGTTAAGAATCCGTTCGCCATCCGAATAAACACCTCGCAATATAAATAACTATAATAAGATGATTTTGGCAAATGACATTTTTGTTTACATATAAAAAAAAATAGATATATATATAATATGTTACAAGCGCGGGTACTAAACGTCCGTGATTTTGAGATCACCGCACTTTCCACTAACAAAACGCGCTTCTGTCCTTTGATTGCACAAGCACAGCATAAAATTTTATAAAAACAACATATAAAAAAATATACACAGTATATTACATTCGCGCATTCTAATATTTTTAATCGGGTTGAAAATTTGCCTAGGCTCACATGCACTCGAAATATATTTTTTTTTTCTACATTTATTTTTCAGTCTTTCTTAATCACAAGGGATTTTACTAAGTACTTGGATTTAAAGAGGCCGACACAGATGAGCACATGTTATTTTACTAAACAAAAATTAATAATGAACATAACCTAACTTTCAATTTTAAAGCTATGGCACAATAGCCACTTTCTTCAAATTTACAAGACACAAAATAGAAATTGCACCTTCCCATAAATGATTTGAAATGAAGATGTTTTCTCATCTGTATCGGCTATAAGTTCAGGTATGGAAAATAAAATGTCATAACAAATTTTCCCCGATTAAAATATATTGAAAGCAGATTTGTGTAATTGTTGCGTGTGCTATTGTTTTTCAAGGTACTGGGCGTAAATTCATTTTCGTAAAATGTCCTGAGTATTAGGGGCTACGTGACACTAATTATTGATCTTGTCGGGTCCTTATTCCCCGAATCTGGAGGCTCATTTTTAACACACTGTCCTGTCAGTTGATTCACACTAAGGGGATTATTAATGTCATGCGGATTTGTACCCACTGGATTCCTAGGCGGATGGAGAAGTTGTGGTGGGGGCAGTTTCACATCGAACGCCTCATGGGGTGTTAAAGGACTTTGTAGCATATATGGGCTAGCAACAGATACTGATGGACTGGCTACACTCGTTGAAGGGCTAGGTAGAACCACACCTCCGGGACTTGTAAGGCTGCTTAAAGCAGATAAACCACCAGGACTTGACATGGATTGGTTCAAGCTTTCCGCATCATCTTCTGGAGGAGTGTGTGCATCGCCCATACTTCCACAGCTACCGAGATTGTCATCTGATTGATTTCCGTCATTAGTATCTCCTGCTTCCATATAACGGATACACTTCTTCTTGCGTCTAAAAAGAAAATAAACAAATCAAAAATGTTTCTCATACTTTTTGTTAACAACAACAACAAAATCAGTCAATTTTACTACTAATTACATGCTGAAAAAGTGGTAGTCGGACAATTTTTTTTTTACATAACTAAATATTATAAAAAACAATGTTTCCATCTATAAGCTTGTAAATTATAAAAGTGACAAGAGACTGAAGAAAATTGTTTCTTCTTCTCATTCATAGTCAAACAAGGCATAGGTGTCCATTTTCTCATTACACTTGATTGAATATATTCATTGAAGTATATACTGATTACATTTGCATTTAATTTGTAATTTTAATCTTAGAAATACACTTTCAAATTTAGCGCCAAAATAGAGTTAGGTTATATTTATTTCAATATACAATACATTTTATTTAGTAATTTAAAATGTTTAATAAGTAACTATATAAGCAATATGGAAACATCTTTTTTTCAATATTGTTATTGTTAAATTTTGTTCATTTTATCTTTAAAATTATCTGATTTATTGAAATAGTACGTGCAGATATTCAGGACGTTTTACTATAATCTTTCCATCTTCGTAATCTCTGTGGAGTTCATACCAACTTTACAACAATATTTTACAGATATTTTCCGAAAAAATTTCATAGGATAATTTTGACTTGTAATGACATAAAATGTGACAAGTATCATTGGTAGGAAAAACTATGTACCAACTTTAAATTTTGTTATAATTTAAAAAATTTAGCAATTTAAAAAACGATTTAAAGTTAGATTATAGTGGTATGGAAGTGACAACTAGATGACTTTCACAGAGTGATTATTTTGCTCTAGTTTATCATATAATTTAATAGCTTTATTAATAAAATCCGTTAGAAACCAAAGATATAGGGATTGGTAAGATCTGAAGGAAACAATTTTATCAGAAATGTGAGTCACAAGAAGAAACGAATTCTAAAGTCCTACTCAATTCAATCCTCAATTTGTGCTTTTACATTCAGAAACAGTCAAAATTCAAAAAGATGACAGAAAGAAACAGTGCAAAGTTTATTTTAAGCATCAAATATTAATGTAGATGAACCAAATCTAAAGATTCTGCTCATATCTTTTGATCCAAAAGGGATTGTCCATAACAAATTTTTGCCAGAATCAGATTATGACTCGATTTTGTATTTCTGGTTTGCAAAATATATAAAGTAACAATTCTGTTTTAAATCATTCATTTGGATTTAAGATTGAAAGAAGAAAATTAATTTGTTCATCCTTTCCGTCCCATTTTTCTTCATCCATGGATTTGATTGTGTAAAAGGTCCTTTTATTAAATTGTCCAACTACCAAAAAACTTTAAAAAACCATGCATAAAATTATAATAACGTGTATGAGTGTGTATTAAATAAAAAAATAAATAAAACAAAATAAAACAAAAATTAATTTGTTTAAATATCCATGCACCTTCTTATAAATGAAATGTAAAACGAAAAGAAATTAAAACTTTGTAGCATTCAAGAAATTAAAATCGGAAACATCAAACACTGCTGTTGCACTAACCACCGTTGTCGACTATAGGTTGACGTATGTAGGTTCCTGAGGCGACTGAGCAGACGCAGGTCCTCCTGCAGTATGCAGGAGACTAGCGTGCACCCCCGAACTTCCACCACTCAGCGAACTGTTCTCCGGGCTAAACAATCGTTTTATGTACAATGGGGCAAAAAAATTTTACACACACAAAGAACAATAAAAAAGAGGGGGGGGCTAAAGGGGGTAAGAGGTAGATACAAATGGATACGAAGAGACAACACATAAATTTCGAAATAACAAAAATTAAAAAAAATTAAATTAAAACAATCACAGCGCCTTAGTGCATAAATAAATTAAATACAAATAGAAAGAAAGAAAATCAGAAAATGTGTCGGTTGATAGAATGCCCCCTTGTATCTAACAATTGTAACTAATGCAACAGCAATGTATGTGCAGAACTTATCTAAACGGGTCCTTCTCTTTGTGGGAAGACACATTTTCTGATTATTTCACATAAAGTAGAAATTAAACAAAAAGACAGAGAAAGAAATAAAAAAATTAAATTGGACACGTGTCTCCCTCCCTTCACAAAAGATCACAGTCTTTCCACATAGATAAGATACACCAATAAAAAAAAAGCAGCTAAACAAACAAAATTTTTCGGAAAATTTTGCGACTTTGTGCACATAAACTGAAACGAACGCAAAAGAAAACATGCAGAATTAAATAAATTGAATTTACCTGCAGGGTTTGCACCATTGGCTTTGTTGATCCAGACCATATCGGGCCCGACATTTTTTCATACTGTTACCTAATTGAAAGAATTTGAATTAATGGGGGTTGGTTCAGATTGTGATTTGGGGCATGCAGAAATAAAATTCTAAACTAAAGGGGGGAGATTCAAGGATGCAAGATGCTAATTAATAATTTAAATCTACTTGTGAAAAGGAAGTGAAATAAAGGTGGAATCATGCTTTTGAATAAAATCATGCAAACTAAAGGGGGCTCCCAGCCCGACAACAACGTGCATACGAGTGAGTCTCTGCTCGCGCAGAATAGGTCCTGGCCGGCCGACCGAATTATACCCAAACATGCAAGATAGAGAGAATCGCAAATATCTAGGGGTGGCTACCTCCATCGGCAGGATCTTGTTTGCGCTTCCTCTTCTTGCCACGAGTGGCGTTAGCACGTGATGACCAGTCGGGGTAGAGCTGCATGTGCAGCTGTCTCTCACGTCGTGCCAGCTCGTAATACTTGGCCTGCTCCTCGCGGCCCAGCGCGTGCCACTAAACAAAGGTTAAAGGTAAGCAAATCGCAGGCGCATAGGCAGGCACCAAGAAGCCGCATCACCAACACGACCTGCCAGCCTGGCCAACCCATTCTGCGCGTATGCACGTACTCAGCACCGGGTTCAACTACACACACACAAGCAGATGTTAGAACTAGCTAGTGTATAGTTAGTCCCGGGGCAGGCTGTCAAAGTTTTTAAAATTTTGTTTAAAAAAGAGGCTAATCGAGTTATTAGGGTGCGCGGATTTAATTTAATTAATATACCTCCCGACTCGACGGGCGTACGCTCTTTCTTTCGCTTCTTCTTCTTGGTGCCGTAACCGTAATTGTCTCGAGCGCTCCAGCCTGGGTACAGCTGCATGTGCAGTTGGCGCTCCTGCCTTGCCTTCTCGTAATACTTGGCCTGCTCCTCGCGACTCAAAGAGTGCCACTGCACAATCATACAGTTATATCCACGCCACAACACTTAACATATTTCTTTACATACCACATGCGCACAATTTATAGAAACACATTCATGGCCCTACAAATTTCACATCTTAGGTTAGATTCAAAATTTTGTTTAACTTACTGCAACTTACAATGGTAATTCATTTAGTTTTATTTTAAATTTAAATTAATTAAATCAACTAAATATATAACTTCAAAAATAAACTAGAAATTTTGCAGAAGTTTTTATTACAAAGAAGTGCTCTTATTATAATTTATGAAATTATTATACCCTTTTTGCCTTAAAACCACTAAAACTATTGAAATTGACAAACAAATATTATCTAATTGAATAATATCTGTTTTGCAATACTTCTTATTCTACTTCATAAACAAAATTACTTTAATTTGTATCAGTTTTTGATACAAAAATTTTTATGTTTAATATTTAACAATATTAACAACTTATGTTATAATTTCTTATAAAGTTCATTCTATTTATATTTTTTATTGCCATTATTTTGAGGTTAGATTTGGGGTCATTTAATAAGATACTGGGTATAATCAGATTTCTGCTGTTCCATCATGTTCAGATTTAAGTCGTACATAATAATTTAACCGATGAAAAATATTGATAAAGAATGTTTCCTTAAATTTTCATGATTAGTGGAAAAATGACGATAATATCCAGTCTCTTATTATGGTTTCTACAAGTTACGTTATTTGTTTTTCTTATCCAATAATCTTAAACTATCCAATGTGTTTCAATAAATTTTCATTCATGCTCCTTTTACTCAAAAAACATTCTCATGAATTATTATTTAACAAGAATTATTCTTTAATTTATAGAGCTGTCACAATTAAACGACCTACAAAGAGCTTATAAAGTGATTAGTGTGCGGCTCGATAAACAAACAGAATAAACTCATTTATATAGAAATAATACAAGTAATGCTCATACCTTTCTGCCAAGTATTTGGTTAATAGCCGCACTCTCCTTTAAAGTGCATTCAGCTACAACTTTGGCACGCATTTCCTTCATATATAACATGAAGGCGTTCAGGGGTTTTTTTATATGGGGCTTCTTTTTATCAGCCGCATTATTACTATCTTGATTGTTTTTCCCATCACCAACGTTATTCTTTTGGTCCACTTGAGTCCTAAAATTAAAAATACACTTATAAATACGAAAAATTTTAATTTCTGTTATTGAAAAAAAAGATTTTAAAAATACTACGATTATAACATGCTATAACCTGTAATTAGGTCAAGCAAATTAATGTTTTTACGTTGCAAATCTGGTACCTGCACTAGTGACCTACAATTGATCTTCAAGTTATGAAATTGTTCTTCCTATTTGCATTTAGTTTGGTTATGTTGTATTTGAGGATTACATTTAAGCTTTATATTTAAAAATTAATTTAGGATGAACACAGACATAAACATTTCTGTTCTGTTCATTCATTTGTACAAAATTTAAATAATTATTTAGTACCTAAATCGCAATTAGAATTAAAATTTATGTTGGTAATATGTAGGGTTAATGGGAAGGTACCTTGAATTAGTCTTGTTAGGTGTTTCAGTCCTCATTTCATTTTTGATGAGCGTATCGAAATTGGAAGCAGTTTTGGTATCAGTTGCAGTCTTCTTATTCAACAAATTATTTAAAATGCTATTATTCGAAATACTATTATTAGTACTCTCATAAGCTGTTTTATTCATATTTAAATACGGTAGATTCATGTTAAGTACGGAATTCATATACCAAGCCGTTAAAAATTTATGTTCGGCCAAATGATTAATCATCGAATAGATATTATCCGGGGAAGATAAATTCTTCTCATAAATCTCATTCATTTTATAAACATCTTTAAAGATATTAGTTTTTAAATCACGTTCGAGCATGGTTTCAGCAAATGAATTTTTATTGTAATTATTTTTCATATCGGGGATTGATTTGAATAAATATTTTCTTAATTCTTCGTTCTGATTTAGATTAATGTTATTTTGTTTATCATTATCACATTTACTGAAGTCGAGTACATCGGGATTTTCCTTTTTCACAGTTAAATCTTGTGGACTGTCCTCAGAAAACTCGTTTAATTTATTATAATTCACTGTCTTTATGTTTTGATTTGCATCTGTGATGGAAGAAGGAGCGACGATCGCGACCGGTTTTTTCTTAATCGTTAAATTTAAAGGTTCTTCCATCTCGTATAAATGTATTTAAAGAAAATGTTTTAAGAAAATTTGCGCGCGTTCACTATTAATTATTAAATAAAAATAGGCGCGAGGGGTACGGATTTTTTGGTGCGTGCAGGGACGCATAAAGCTATCACCAGGATGGGAGATTCAACAAGTTTTTTATTCGCCGTTTATCACGGAAAATCAATATGAATGGCTGTGCGCCCGTCCTTTGTTAAGATTAGATGGAAACGGGACAGAAAACACGTGGAGTTGATCAAGAGAACGCACTCCCGCACATTAATACGCGCCCCTTTATCGGTGGTGGCATCGCGCGAGGTGTTTTAACAATTAATTCTTGTTTATCTTTTTAATTACACCTGGATGTGAGCTGCACGGGCGCGCACACAGATTAGGGGGATGCACGTATTGAAATGTTGAAATAGCGCGCATTCGAATCCGTCTGTTTCAATTGCAGTGCGATAGAGATAGCGATGAAATGCGCGTTTGTTATGTTGGCTTATTTGATGGATTGGCTACTCTTACATTACTACATAATAACATACAACCGAATCAATAAATTATACATCCCCGAAACGAAATGAATCCTACATGTCATAAACAAATCTCAATTAAATTAGCAAATTTTTATTAATATTTAAAATCGAATTGTGAAATATTAAAAAAGGATGTACAATAAAATGTAAGAGGTGGTTGGGTGTAAGGGGGTTGAAAGTATGAATATTTTAAGGAGAGTACAGGGGTGGTTTTAAAATTATCCGTATGGTAATTTAGAATCCATTCCAATAAAAAATGTATGTCATTATGAGGCTGTTGGGTTTATCAAAGAGAATTATTGATTAGGCTTATTCTGAAGAGGGTGCATTTTACAGAGAACGGTAAGCTGTTAGGGGCGGCACAGTGCGCCAATCTGCCGGCCACCCCTATTACAAGCTCTTACTGCATAGATGGAGCTGCATTTCCCATAACGATATTTTAATTTTGTGCACATAAATAAAAATGAATTTTGAATTTTGTTTGTAAGCGCATAACTTGAGAGCGGCTGGAACAATTTGGCTAATTGTTATTAAAAATGTTCGTAATAGTCCAGAGAAGATTTTTAGGGACATAAAAATTTGAAAAGTTGCTCGGAATATTGGAAAATTTTTAAATTTCGCGCTAAAACAATGAAGTTCAAATATCTGCACAGGTTATGTTTTAACATTTTGTCATTGGTTTGAAGTTCGAACCAAACTTAAAAAAATAAAAAAAATTATCGAAATTTGGGCAGAACAACGTCTGTCGATCGGGACAGCTAGTTTAAAATAAATTTATGTAAAAGACTAGCTAAGTGAAGGAAAATTGTTAAGATAAAAATGTTAGGAAAGGATGAAACGAATGAAAAATGTTTTTAATTTAAAGAAAAATAATATTACATTAAAAATGTGGCCGATTATGAAAAGGTGAATGCGCCTGGAAGAATTTTAAAGGATGCTTAATGTTCCAAAAATATATTTTTTCCGCGATTGTTAAAAAATTTTGATATTTATGTGGCACTATCAATGTTCAGAAACTATTTTTCATCGATCTGCATTTTATTTGTTGTTCAATTTATATCTTATACAATTCCATCATCTAGATGTCTGCGATTTTTATTTAAAAATATAATCATTTAATGAAAAATCGTATTTTCTATTTACCTAAAAAAATCAGACAAACATTTTCTAAGGGTCCAAGATAAAAAAAATCCAATCCCGGTGAGAATCGAACTCAACCCTCCGCTTCCCGCGCACGGGACACCCGGGAACCGAAACGTCGTGAGTTCCAGTCTCACCGGGATTGGATTTTTTTATCTTTGCTTCAATTCTCGAATTTGTATTTAAATCTCAGAAAAATGTAACCTAGCATTTTGACAATTGACGTTTGAGAAATATTTATTCTGACATTTTCATTTTTGACATATTGATACATTTGGTATTGTGTCATTTGACTTTTAACATTGTATATTTTTTATCTCACTCCTGTTTTTTTTTTTTTTTTAGTTTAATAAAAAAATGTTTTTAGTTATTGAAAATGGTATTCCATACAATTTGCTGGGTTGTAAATTTGCAATATCAGTTGATATTTAACTTGTTTTAATAAAAGTGCAGCGAACAGTGACAAATTGATTATTATGCAATCAAATAGTAATCATTAAATAATGAAGGGTGAAAAGCTTAAAACGGGTA
>JAODAH020014697.1:0-11526 GCA_027574865.2 Coproporus ventriculus | reverse complement strand
TATTAATAATTTAAATAATCTACTGGAATTAGTTACAATATTTCTAAGTCACAATGTCGAATTTCCGGATGTTTTTGCTGAAAAAAAGAAATACAAAATTTAAATAATAAAAAGAAATTACTTTAAGTATTTTAAAAAAATGTTAGATAGTTACTGCCTTAAAAATACTGCAATCCCTCAACTTTCATGAGGGTTACGTTCCAGAAAATATACGCGAATGTCGAATTCACGAATGCTGAGTTTAGCTTTACATTTGTTTCAAATTTTTTAATAAGCAAATTCGTAGGTCACGAATGTGGAATTTTTCCGCATTTTGATTATCGCGAATAATCAAAACTCGCAAAAGGCAAGTTCACGAATGTTGAGGGATTATTGTAATCATACTCACCCTTAATTTCATTTCTATCCTATCTATTTCACCACCCATCATGTCAACAATAGTTTCACCATGTTTCAACATGAATTCTTCTAACTGATCTATATTTTCAAAACGTTTAACTTCCTGAAAAGAAATAAAATGTGCAAATAAATTTAAGGAAACATTAAAACTTAGTAAAAAGTAAAGAAAATGTCCTCAGACCTTATTAAAAGCAACGTTTGGGTAAAATATATAAAATACAAAAGAATTCTTTTAATATGGTGGTTGCAACTGATTCTGGGCTAAAGAAGCTAATCAAAGTATTATTAATAAAATTTTCCAAGTAGCCATACTTACTTCTAATAATGCATTTAAATCTTGTTTATCTAAATATGCCCTGGTTAATTCCCGACCATCAAAATCCATTTCCGCCTTATACCTGACCAAATAATTTCCCATATCAATACCTTTCACATCATGGATTGCTCTGATCATTACATCAGATTCTAATTCAGCATTTATTTTGTCTAAAATTTCTTGTGGAATGGATCTAAAATTACATTAAAAAGATTTAACGATTATTATATTTATTCAAAACACAAAGTAAATGCTTTAGAAGTTGATCAAAAAAAATTATTTTGAGTACGTACCGACCAACTAATGCTGCCACATTAGTATAAATAATAAATGAAGCAACGGTGCCTAAAATACCACCGACTAATAAAGATCCCAAGGCATCTGGAATAGGACTATCAAGTAATGATGATATTCCCATACAAGCACCAGCTACAGTTACTCCAATAACAGCAGCTGCATCTTCCAGTAAAACAACATTCACACTTGGATCTTGGCCTCTAAAAACTACATTTCAATCAAATTAAAGCACAATTCTTAAATTTGAAATTTACGTACTGTAATCTTTAATAGACATACTATTTTCAATTGCTCCTTTTCTTATAGACATAAAAGCTACATACCAAGTTGCACCTTCGGAAATTAAGGAGCCTCCCAATATACAGTAGCCCTAAAATTATAAATTTTTATTATATATTAGAAATCTATGTGTGTATATTATTGAACTTACCCAAAATAAATCTTCCATTGGTTGGGGATCAATTAATCCTGATATTCCGTGATACACAGATAATCCAGTACCAACACAAAATATTCCTACACCAGAAATTAAAGAAGCAACATACTTCATATTTGTATATCCATAAGGATGATAAGAATCTGCTATCTAACAAATTAAATATTTAGCCAAAATACAATTTTGTCTATTAATACCTACTTGAACAGATTTATGTATTCCATATGCTAAAATTAACTGATTAATTGTATCTGCTAATGAATGTATACATTCTGAAAACATGGAGTGCGATCCTGTTAAAATCCATGCCCCCAATTTGAAAAAAAAATTTGTTGCATTACTAAAACAAACAGAATACTTACAAGGATTATTTATACATAAAGGAATTAATTACATTGCAACGGCCATTAAAACAACTTTTCCAGAACGACCCATTAAACCAGATTCAACTTCCGCAACTTCAGCAGATTTTCCCATTTCTCTTCTGTAATCACGCAATCGACGTTTTACAGTAAAAATATCTAAAAAAAAAAAAATAATTTGCAAACTGAAACTTACACTTGTATCATTGTTAGGTCATGTTGATTTTTACGATAGAATGATAGAAAATATGTGTGTAACTAAGAAATATTAAAAAACAAAACTGAAGGCAGTAAATGTGAGGTTAACCTAAAATAACGAAAATATGTATAATGCGGGATTTATAAACTCGACGTTGTCGTTGTCGCTCGCCATTGTAACGTCAGCCTGATTGTTGAACCATGTGTTTTCCTGTTGTTCAACAATCAGCTGACGTCACGATGACAAGCGCCAGCGACAACGTAGAGTTTATAATGGGGCCTTAAAGTGGAGCTCCAAGCTAAATATATAACATTTCTAATGCGAATCTCTAAATTAGATTTGAAATTGAACTTACTTTGTTGATATTTTTTCCTTTCTATGTCTCTCTTAATTAGTTCTTTTACTAATTCTTCTCTTGAACCCCAAACGTCAAGTGCTTTTGCTTCAACATCTTTTCTCCAATACACAGTAATAGGAGGTTCATTTTCGTATGGTGATCTTCGCTTCGTTTTTTTCAATGATTCTAAATCGGAAGGTTTCAATAAAAAATCTGCCATGGCTCTAACTGGAGTTATAAAATTTCTTTCTAAGGATGAAGCAGTAAAATCCACGCGCTTCCTTTTCTTCTGTTTAGCTTCCACTAAAAACAATTTCATAAAAAAAATGAGTTACATGTTATTGTTTAAACGGCGAAAATATTTTTCATACCTGCTTCAGTCACTTTAGGATCATCCAACTTCAAAATTTTTTCCTTTAATTTCTTTATAGGTTCTGATGATAATATAGCAGCAGGTCCTTTCAGAGCAGCCTTAACCTCAACTTCTGGTTCTAAACTTTTCTCCTTGATATTATCTAAAAGTTGAGTATCCGGATCTTCCGTTTTTAAATTTAAATTAGTACTTAAAACAGGACCCTTATCAGTTTTACTTGCAGTCTCCACTTTCAAACCATCAACTTCATTATTAAACTTTACAATATTAATCGTGGCAGGATTACATTTGGTATTTTCATGGTTCGATTCATTCTTGATCATTTCCCTTAAATTTGGTGCAATCACATCAAGCACTTTAGTTTGATTTTCGTTTCCTTTCGTTCCCCCTTTATTCTCTTTAAGTGAAATGGTGGAATTATCAACATTTTTTATGTTCGAGAATTGCCTTTTGAACGTATTTCTTGTTAGAAGATCCTGAAAGCATTTTTTATCCGAAAAACCTGAAAAAATAATCATGATAAATCGATTAACTGAAAGATTCTTTAAACTTACGAAGATTATGCAAATACACATTGTCAGCACTGGAGATTGCGGAATTTAAGCAGCAAATGTGTTTTACAAGAACACAGCTTCTGAGTAACATGATCAATTGAGGATTTTAAAAACAACGAGAATTTTTAGAACATAACCTTTATAAGTAAATTCATTTTTGTGGAATAATTTTTTTTGTTATATTCACTTTAAATGTGAGTATACGGGTTTAAAAAATACTTTATTTTCTGGTTAATTTTATTAAGTATATATTGCTTTTTAATAAATGTTTAAATTATAGGATTTTCACCAAAAACTCCATGATTTCGACTGACAGAACGAATGCATCTGTCAAAAAATTTCTTAAATTTGACATTGTCACGTGTTAATTTGGTTGCATAATTTCAATTTTTTAATTTAAAAAAAATTAAATTGTTCATCTAAAACCTTCAAAATCATTAGAATTGCTAAACAATTAGATATAGCAGAATCATAAGTTTTCAATTTTAATTTTATGTGGTTTTCAAACGAATTAAGTCCATACATTCAAATCGGATGTTAACATTTAGCATAAATTATTATCGTTGCATATTTTAACTATCATTTATCAAGGACATGATTTTATTTAATCAACAATAAAAGGTTATAAGAAACACAATTTATAATTTATAATTAATTATAATTTAGTATTTAAATTATTTTAAAATCATCTAACTTCATTTATTCAGACATATTTTCAAAAATGTCATCAATGTCATATTACCACCAAATTTAATTAAGCATAAATAAACTCACGTACTTGATATTTTAACTAGTCACTATGTTTTATTATATTCTAAAGTTGTTTATTTAAGTATTCACACTGCATGTTCACTACAAGTTTAAAAATTGTGTTGTTTTCTTGGTTTAATTAAGTTTATAAAAATATAAAAATACAACCCCCACGTTACAATAATTAATTCAGAAGATTGTAGTAAAACTTAAGAACGCGTAATACTGAAAACACTATGGGAATAAACAATTAATAAGTAATGTTATTATAAGGTAACAACGTAATAATAACTAGCTAGATCTCTTAGCCATACAAAAACGGAGGTTTACATTTTGAAAAGTATTTTTGCATTAAATTTCATTTTTTCTTTTTCTTTTTTTCCACTGCACCTCCGGCAGCACCATCATGTTTACGTTTTTGGGCGGCTTTAGTACTTCCTTGAGGATTACTATTCTGAGTTTTCGGATTTTTCTTTTTCTTTTCCGCACGTTCTTTCTCCTCCAATTCTTGATTTTCTCTTTCGATAAGAGTAATTAAAGTATTACAACGCCTTTGTAGTTCCATTGCGGTACGAGATTTTAAAAACCAATCAAATCTAAATTGCGGGGAACTTCTCACTGCCGCACGTAATTCTTCATACACATTTTCTCGATCGAAACCTAACTTATGCAACATGCAAACTAAAAATCTATCTTCATCTTCCATATAATTTTTTCCTTTGTTGGTTCCATATGCAATTCTTAATTGATGGAATGGGGCCCTGTAACGAGCCATTTTAGCTTCTAATGCTCTCTTAATACTTGCCCTTCTCTGTATTTTAGCTTCTCCACGTTCAATTTGCGCCATTATACGATCTATATCCGTAAGTTCATGACAACGATCCCAAAATACTGCTGAATATTCCATAACTTCTTCTGGAGATTTACCCTCTACTTCTTTGGCTATATTTTCGATATCATCACGTCCGTACTTTTCATTAGCTTTAATAAATTGATTAAAATCACGTTTTGACCAATTTGTGAATCCCTGAGTCAATAAATTTTCTTTTTCCACAACCTCTTCTTCTGTTAAAGCATCTGAGTCATCAATTTTTCTTTGTTCTTCTTTTTGTTGTTTACTTGCATCTGGTCCAAGTTCTAAATTTTTTGGTACCTTATACCCCAATGTTTTCCTGTAGTAATAAATTTCTTGATCTAATAATTCAAATAAGCGAGGAGGGAAGAATTGAAAGTCTTGTACGATTGGTTGCTTTGGTGGTCTAGGTGCCTGCAAAGAAAAAAAAAAAGAAAAAACTTAAATCAGTACCCCCATTGCAAATTTAGAATTGTTTTTCAAAAATTAACAAGTTTGTAATGATTTTTGCAATGTACAAGAATGCAGCAAAATTTTTTCTTTGTACTTTGTAATGTTAGTTACATACCTTAGGAGCTTTTGGTTCTGAAACACGTAATGCCTCTCTAAAATACGCATCTACTGCATAATTAGCCTTCCTTTCACGCTTAGGAGGTTCAATCCAATTACTGATACCAATAGTTTTCTGCTTCTCTCTATAATCTTCACCCTCGAATTGATATACTGAAGATTCCGTTGGTGTATCCACAGTGAAATTTCTCAAAGAAGATTCACCCATTTGTTCGAGTTTCTCATTCAATTCAGCCGTCTGAAAGGTTTAACAAATTAATTCATTTTAATAATTCCATAACGGTGTAATAAATACCTTCATTTCTCCTCTCTCCAAAATAACGTCAATATCTTCATCTGTTATTTCAGAATCTTTAGATGCAAATACATGATTAGCACCGTGACGGATAATATTAATCATTTCATCTTTATTTAATTGTGCAGTTTTATTGTCAACCAAACGACCCTGTTGAATTACTAATTTGTCAAGACGAAGTTTTACTTCAGCACGTTCAACAATTTTTTCTTCAACAGTATTTTCAGTAATAAATCTAAAAAAATTCATATGTTAATTTAGAATTTATAATATTCAAATCACTTAATTACGCACCTAAATACACGAACTTGTTTTTTTTGACCGATACGATGAGCTCTATCCATAGCCTGTAGATCCATCTGAGGATTCCAATCAGAATCATAAAGAATAACAACATCAGCTGTGGCTAAATTAATACCTAAACCACCAGCTCTTGTTGATAACATGAAAATGAATTTTTTACTGTCGTCTTCATTATATTCATTAATTTGGCGTTGCCTATCTTCGTGAGGAGTTTGACCGTCCAAACGACAATACTAAAATTAAATAACACTTAAAAACGAAAGGGTAATAACCGCATAACTTACTTGAAATTGCTTCCAATAACAATAATCTTCTAAAATATCTAACATTCTTGTCATTTGTGAAAAGATTAAAACACGAGATCCTTGTTCTTGCAGTCTTGGTAATAATTTATCCAAAATCGACATTTTACCACAATTATAAACTAAATGTTCATCGGTTGTGTAAGGTGGTCCAGGTTCAGCACCATCAAACAAATATGGGTGATTTGTACATTTCCTCAATTGCATAAGAATATTTTGCAAACGCATTTTTTCCAAACGACCCGCACCATTAACAATATCGATATCTTTTAATAAAAGCTTTGTATACCATTCTCTTTGCATTTTACTTAAACCTACATACACCTTAAGTTCCTTTTTAGGTTTCAAACGTTTTTCCACTTCAGATTTTAAACGCCGCAACAAAAATGGTTTTAAAACTGCATGTAATCGTTCAATCAACGCGTTATCGCCTAAACATTGATTTGTATTAAACCAAGCATCAAAATCATCTGCAGAATTAAAAACATCAGGTAGTAAGAAATTTAATAGAGCCCATAATTCGTGTAAGTTATTTTGTAATGGAGTTCCGGTAAGAAGTAAGCGATTCGTTGTTTTAAATTCTCGTAAAATTTCGGATAGTTTAGATTTTTCATTTTTTATACGGTGAGCTTCGTCAATTACCATGTATCTCCAATTAAATTTTTTGAATACAGATTTTTCTTTTATACACATTTCGTATGATGTTACGCAAACATCCCATTCGCCAGGCATAAGAACATCTCTTATAAATGCACTCTAGAATAAAAATTTTAAATTACTTTAAAGGAAAATTACAAAAATAATTTTTTAGGATCTTAATTAAATTTATAATTTTGAACTTTTCTTCTATTTTTATGTTCAATTTTGATGCAAACACAGTGCACAATGAACAACACTGCCGATAGTAAGTAGTTACACTCATATAAATTACTTACTCTTGTCTCTTGATCACCAATAAGACAAACGGCCCTTAAACTTGGACACCACTTTTTAAATTCAGCCATCCAATTTGCTAAAGTCGATTTAGGAACAATTACAATATGAGGATTCGGAATATTTTTATAATGTTTCATATATCCCAGTAAAGAAATTGTTTGCAAGGTTTTTCCTAAACCCATCTCATCCGCAAGAATACCATTAATCCCATGATCATATAATGAAACCATCCAATTTAATCCACGAATTTGATAATCGCGCATTTCACCACCTTTAATGTAAGGCGGAGATGCTTCAAACCTCACGCTTTGTTTTGTTTTTGCATTAGTTTCAGCCAGAAGTTCTTCATCCTCTTCCTGTTCTGTTTTTCTATGTCTGTGGCTTTAATTTAAAAAAAAAACAAATTCAAGATGCTGGCATTATAATTTCTATATAAACTTACATTTCAATTATAAACACCTCAAATTATCTACTTTCAGATTCAATTATTGTTTAGTATATTTTATAAAATAAATTATTTCACATGTTAGTAATTATTTTACTAACAAAATACTTACTCTGCTGTGGTGGCAGGTTCACTTTCAGGTTCCACCTTCTTTTTTGGTCTTCCAGATTTTGGTTTTGTTGGAGTTTTACTTGCATTGCTTGTCATAAAATGAGAGAAGATCTCGGTTTGTTTAAGCAAAAAATCGAAACGTTTTCCTCGATCTGTTTCTAATTTTGCTTCAAAATCTTCACCTTTGCCTCTAGATGAGGTTGTATCTGATGAAGATTCATTCTGAAAAAATTTATAAATTAACAAAATGAAATTTTTAAAATTAATGACTGGAATGAACTACAAATCAAGTGACTAAAACTATAATTTATATTTGAATGAACTGAAGATTCTCGTTCGAATTATTATTTAAATGTAAATGTAAATCCGTTTTAAACCATAAGCAATTATTTTTTGTAAGCCTATAAACATAAAAATCTTTATATCTTTGGTTTATAACCGTATATTAATAGATATGTGGCATACACACATTAAAAATGTATTAATTGGGTTGCCTAATTTTGTTTATTTAATAGTTATATCTAATAATTCTATCAAAGCTTAACTGGTTGACTTCTTTCATTTTAAAAATAATTTTCAGATTAAAATGGTTCTCATTCTAAGATCTATAATCGTGTTTCATTTACTATAAATAACATTCTTAGTTTGAACTGAAAAACTGTCAGAAGGTAGATGTATGTCACAGCTAATCATTCAAACATTTTATTTGTAAAAATCAAAAAATATAAATATTCAAATCGGTTGTGTATTTAAATTTGAAGTAAACCATAACCTCATAAACCACCACAACAGTTATAGTATTAATGAATATATCTGTACAATTAACTATCAGATGTTAATTGTATTCAATTTTTTAACCTAAAAAACAAATATTGAATAAGATTACACAATTATTCATAATGCGTCTAATTTATTTTTTCATATTGTAATTAATTGATCAGTTAGGAATTTGTAAGACAATGAACCTCTTCACGCTAATAACCCTATCATGCAGGTAAAAGGAACTTTAGAATACTAACAGAATTTTCGCCGGTTTCGGCCGTTTCTGATGTGTCCATAGCTTCTTCCGACTTCGACATGTTGAAAAACTTTTAATATTTATACGATAACTGGAAAAAATTCTATTATCAGATAATATAATAAAACGATCAAAGAAGCAGATGGCGGTCGGCGGGAAACTGAATGATGCCGATGAATGAAGCCGACTAGAAAGTTCAAAGATGTTGCCAAATGTACTCATACCTGTTTAATTAAGTATTGAAAATATACACAAACCATTATGAATTAATAAATGATAAACTATTAATTAAGATTATCTTTCTTAATTTTCATCAGATTTAAATGCCTGTAAACTGATTGTGTAAAAATTAAAGTAATTAATGCTAATCAAATTTTACTGAAGTTGGTAGCAATGTTCAACATTCGACAAATTCACTTTTCTCACTCTAAAGTAAAGTGTACATTTAAATTTTAAAAAACTTAAACCAGAACTTCATAATTAAAAAAAATATAATTATAAATTTATATTTTTATAAACCGAAAATATCCACCATAACAATTTATAAAGGAAACCTGATACTAAATGGACATTATTTGATAACCTGTTTGCAGTGTCAGATCTGTAAATAATTTGTTGATCAACATCCCAAATAAATATTGATCTATACAATGGAGGTAGATTAAAATAAAATTTAATAAAATGCATTGAATAAAACATGATTATTTTAGAGTACATTTGCGATGGGAGGAAAAAAAGCGAAGAAGGTTATGGGACCAAAATTTGAATTAACCCAAGAACAAAAAAATGACATAAAGGAAGCATTTGACTTGTTTGATACAGAAGGTGTAGGCAAAATTGATGTGAAAGAATTAAAAGTAGCCATACGTGCTCTTGGATTTGAGCCAAAAAAAGAAGAGATTAAAAGAATGATAGCCGAAATCGATGTAGAAGGTTCAGGAAAATTATCGTTTGATAATTTTGTAACGTTAATGTCTATGAAAATGGCTGAAAAAGATTCCAAAGAAGAAATTATGAAAGCATTTAGGTTATTTGATGAAGAAGGGAGAGGTACAATTAATTTTGAAGATTTAAAACGAGTTGCGAATGAATTGGGCGAAAATCTTACCGATGAAGAATTATTAGAGATGATTGAAGAAGCTGATAGAGATGGCGATGGTGAAGTAACACAAGAAGATTTCTTAAGGATAATGAAGAAAACCAGTTTATATTAAGTAACATCAAAATTAAAAAAAAATGTTAATTCTATTACTTACATTTTTTTTATATATTATTTTTATAATCTTTTTAATTTATTTTCTTATATACATCAGCGAATTCTTCAGATCTTTATAATTTCTAGTCAATCTCCTCGATGCAAAAATAAAGATACACAAATAGATCTATTTTTGTTGTACCTAAATGTTTGATATCCAAATTTCGTATGTGTAGGAGAGGCTGAAGAGACATTAGCACAATGTGGGGGAGCTACATTAATAATTAATCTTTGAGAACAGTCGAAACTGCACATCCTACGATTTGTCTTTCAACTTATCGCACAGCAGGTGATACTAACGATTGTATCGTGTATGGGCTTATAAGTTTCAAGATCTTTAGATTACTTTTTATTTTATAGTAATTATTTAGAAAAAAAATTATTACAGAACCAATTGGTAATTGTTATAAATTCTTTATTTAAATATGAAAAATATAAGGATACGTAGATATAAAAAATGAAATTATAATACGATTAAGTTGAACTATTTTGTTCTTTAACAGTACCATCTGCGTAACCAAAATAAGCCTTCTTAGCCATTTTAATAAATAAACCGGTTTCAACAACACCCGGAATCATGATAATAGCTTTATTAATATTATCCCAATTAACATTTTGGGAGTAATTTTTCCAATCCAAAATAAAATTTCCATTATCTGTTACTACAGGACCTGCTTTAGCAACAGCCATTCTAAGATTTAATTCACCACCAAATTCAGATTTAATTTTATTTGATATTGGAACGTAAGCCATCGGAATTACTTCAATTGGAATGCCTTTTTTATATTGATCACCCAATTTCGCGGAATTTTTTGTATAATCCGCTATAACAATCATTTCTTTAGAACAACTCGCGACGATTTTTTCTTGTAAAAGGCAACCACCACCTCCTTTAATTAAATTCAAATCGGTATCTACTTCATCAGCGCCATCGATGGTTACATCTATATTTGGATTAATTTCTAATTCGCCAAGAATAAGTTTGTTATTTATAATTAATTGCCTTGCTTGAAATGAGGTGGGAATGCAAGTGATTTTTAAATTTTCTTTGGAAACTCTTTGAGATAATCTTTCTACTGCATATACAACAGTAGATCCACTTCCAATTCCAACAATTGTGTTATCTTTAACATATTCATCTACTGCTTTATAAGCTGCAATCTTTTTTGCACTTTCCAACGAGGACATGGTGAAAAACTTTTTCGTTGATAACTTTTTAAATGAATTTAACATGAACACAAAACTCAAATCATCTCATTATACAAAAACATATGATTCAACACAAAAACACGTGCATTTTTAAATTCTTTAGAGCATGCGCGCACTTTAAAATACACGCGGGAAAGTTTACGCGGCTTTTTCAAAACACCAATTGAATTGAAATGGAGTGAAAAATGATTTAAAGGTACTTACCT
>JAODAH020014637.1:0-30653 GCA_027574865.2 Coproporus ventriculus | reverse complement strand
GGGAATAACTGTCCATTTTTTATTTTGTAGGTTATTATCTAGTAGTTGATTATTTTATAAATTATCTTTATTTTTAGAAGATATTGAACAATTATTATTATTTAAAATGAAATTGATGAAAGTGATTGGATAATCGTTTAACCCCAGTTTCTTTTTCAGCAGAGTAAAATTTTTTTGTGAAATTGTTTGTCACTTATTGACAGGATTCTATTTTTGTACATTTGTATTATATTAATTTTTTGAGATAATTGATGGTTTGAAGTTAAATTTAGAGTTCTGTCACTAACGCATGGTTTCATGCATATGTCTGTAAATACTTTATCATTATCATTCTGTTTGATCAGTAGTAGATCTAAAAATGGGAGTTGGTTATTGACTGCATTTTCTATGTTGAATTTAAAGTTGCAGTGGAAGTTATTGAATTTGTTCAGAATTACATTGACGTGTGTTTCTGGTAGTATGATAAAGGTGTCATACATGTAAATCGATAACAAGAGAACTTCAACCCTTGATTTTTTTAAATCTTTTATGGACGTGGAGACCAATTCAACCATGATCATCATAGTCAAGATCGTATTAATAGGAGTCCCCATCGGAGTACCAAAAATCTTAAATTCTTAATTGAATTTTCGAAATATGTTTATTTAATAGTAGTTTTTTTTATTGAATTGATATTTTTTTCCATTTGTGTTGTAGAATCTCTTTTTAGTAGTTTGTAAGTTTTTGTGTCTGCAACTAATTGCGAAATATTCTTTTCGTTGTACTGTTTTATTAAGCTTGTCTGCTGACGTCACTATTAAATCGGGATTGTTTTTTCAGAAAAATTTTGGATTTTATTAATGGTAAAATTGGTCGAAAGTCGAAGGGTTGTCTGGAATATTGAATTTTGGACCTTTTTGTAAAGTGTTTAGGACATATGAAGGGAGGACTAAATCGGTTGTGTTCATCACGAACGGAAATTCACTTATGAGGTCTTGTTCTCTATTTTCAGAGAAACTTTTCTGAACGTTGGTTATGTTAATAATATTGTTCAGTTTCTTGATTTGTTCAGATCTAATTTTTGAATTTATATATTTGTCATACGTCCGGAGTAGGTCCACTGCTTCCTTTTTAAAATGGAATTCCATGTCCGCGAAGAAATTCATAGTTGTGTGTAATGTAATCTTTGATCTTTCCTTTTCTTTTAGTCTGTTAGTGGTTTTGAATGTATTAAGCGTCCTTCAAATATTTGGGGTAGGTATTAGGCGTTATAAAAATATTAAATTATTAATTTACAACATAAAATTTGTACAGAACATTAAATAAATATTGTGCACTTGTCTCCCGTTCTTCAAACACAAAAATCTAACAAACTACATTTATTTTTTTAATGTTTTTATACATTGCAGTTATGCAACTAACTATACACAAAAGAGTCCGTAAAATCGCATTTTACGGACTCATTTGGGTCATTTTACGGACTCATTTTCTTATTTTACGGACTCTTTCAGAAAAAATACATTTTTATAATTTTACATATATAAATATATACTTAATATCAAATAAATTAAATTATATTTGTAATGATTTTACTTATTTTCTACTTATTTTCAATTGTTTATTATAGAAATAGTTAAGAATATTCCTATTTCAACATTTAAAATTCGCTATTTTGTGCTCGTCATTTTGTATTACAATTTTTTTACTATTATATTCGTAATCGGCGACCCCCACACCCCATATAGGGTAAACAAGCCAGTGAAGGCCACCTTAAGGAAAATTCGACTTTTTCTGATCTTGTGGGGGAAGAAATTATGACTTATTAGTAGCACGCATGTTTAGATATGTTGTTATAGGTCTTTTGGGCTTGTTTACGAATTTCCAATAAATAAAAAATTAAAATAAAGACACAAAAAGTATCGAATGTCGTTTTTCCCAGTGAAGGCCACTTTATGCTAGCGAACGCCACGGCACTAGCCAGTAATGGCCATATGATTTTTTATAGTATAAAATATTAGGAATATTATGGATTTTTTAAATTTATTGTTGCATAAACAAAACCATGTACCCTAACTTTTATAGATATATAAACAAAATGATTTATTCAAACTTACGTTGCTTATTTTTGCAAACTTGATAAAAAACACAGTTGAAAATATAGAATTAATAAAAAATTGTCAAATTTTTTAAAGTTTTTTACAATTTATCTACCCTTATATTTTTTTTCATAAAAAAATAACAACTTCTAAAAACAGCAATGTTATTATCTATTTTATCCGATTATGTAGAGTTTTGTCACGAAATAAATATTTGAACTGAAGGTGGCGTTCACTAGCTCGACGAATAATTTACCTACCTCAGTTAATGCCACCTTTGATTTCTTTAATTATTAATTTAAAGAACCAAAATTTAATATGTTATTTATCACTAATGCTAATTAAAAGTCTGAAATGTTGCCTACAATGTTTGTTTAGCAAGAGAATAAGTTTTTTAAAATAATTTTCTTTATTTAGAAAAAATGGGTTAGTGGCCATCACTGGCCTACTCAACTTTTGATTTGAATTGGAATAATACTTTCTGAGCATTTTATTCGCCGTTTTATGCCCGCCATTTTGTTTTACAATTTTTTTAATATCACATTTGTAACATCGACCCCTTAAACCGCTTATTCTAAATTTTTAATTTAATTGGAATAATACTTTCTGAGATTTATTATCTGTTTATAACAATTATTTATTTAACAAATTAGAAACCGATCCACGCAATCTAACTTTATTGATTTTCTTATTTAACATTATTAGAATATATTCCCAAAATTTTAAGAAATCAAAGGTGTCATTATTTCTTACCTGAAAAAAAAACCTAAAATGACTCGACTATTGAACCTATCATAAAAATGTGCCTGGTATTAGGTAGATCCTATTTTATTTTTCTCAGTGCATCTCAAACCTCCAGGACAATATAGTTTTACAGCTGACTATATATAAGGGTTGCAAAAAGGACAATCATATTTTCGAGTAGAAGTCACTAAATGTTCTGCCGGACTTTATATACGAGGGTTAGATATATTAAGTTCCAATTGACTGGTAAGACCCAATAAAGGGCAAAATTAAAAGGTTTTATTTATATGGTATACAGAAATTATTACAGGTCTAAGCTATTTATCCCCGTAGTCGCTACCACGATTAAAGCATCTGGCATCACGGGAAAGCAGTTTTGTACACCCTTATCATACCATGTTGCCGCCAAAATTTATCCTACCTTACACTGGATTTTAGCCGTTATCTGTAGATTTCTTTGTATCTGGACTAAATTGAGTGCGTGATGTACTGCAAAACCATAAAACTCTATGAAAAGTAATACAGAATATAGATAAAGCAATGTTGGCGATAGGCATCATCGTCCTATTAAGACAAATCACGCTTTCATGTAGGAGTACATGAAAAAAAATGCTCAAGGATTACGTTTGGCAGCTATTCGTCTACCAGGCCTGCATCCAATTTATTTGTTCATTAGAGTGAAAGTATTGTTGAAATAGGAAGGTTTAGCACTAACGAAAAGCTGATATCTATTATATAGATGAAATAATGAGTGGTAGCAACATGATAGGAGGATATGAAAAAATTACTTTTCCCTTGTCAAAAATGGTGGTAGCGATTATTTGGATAAATAGCTTAGATGTGCAAGTAACTTCTCTATAAATATATCAAATATTTTGTTGTTTCCCTTATTTGTTTTTGCCAGGGAGATTGAACTTTGCACTTTAATGTCGGGTTTCCACCAAACCAAGGAACAGAAACGGTTTTTATGATAGAGCATGTTTCATAAAAAATGAATTGTTCTGAAAACATTTTTTATCGGGAAAGCATGTTTTAGGTAAACAAAAGACTTTCCCATCTCTAGTCGATACATTAAAGAAAAATAAATTTGTTCATGTTTTTTAGTCATTAGTAACAAAATTTTCAGAACAGCCTACAGTTCAGTTTTACAAAAGCAAAACATGTTTTGTTTTTTAAAAACAGAACATCCATGGCCTAAGTTGAAAAATACAATTACATAATTGTAATTGCTATATTAATATATAGCAATTTATATAAAATTTTGTACAAACAATAATAAATAAAAATTACAATATTACTTGCAGTAAGAAATAATTTAAAAACTGCACTACTAAAAATTATCCAAAGCAAGAGTAAAATAACATTATAAAATAAAGAAAAATTCACTTGATAGTTTCAATGATGACAATATGACAATAATAACTTGTAACACGAGTTTTATAAAAAGACGTCTTGTATTTATATGAATTTTTCTATTTCGCGTAAAGCACGTATGACACGATGTCAAATTTTATACAGAGGTACCAATAATTCATTGAAAATTTACACAAAGTTGGCACTATATATAGCTAAATTTACTGCTAAATTTAGTATAAGTGTAAAGCAGGAAAATTTGATTTATGTAAATTTTGCTAAAAATTTTCATGAAATTTTGTAAACATATTTCTATGAAAATTTACATGTAAATTATATGTAAAATTTAGCATCGTGTCACAATGACTTAAATTTGCATTTAAATACGTTTTTAATTTCAATAGTGTTAAGTTTTTGAAGTTGGTAATGTAAACATTGCAATGACCCATAAAAATTCAATCAAAAAATTTTTAGGTTGAAGGAATTTTTAAAAATAATTTAACATAACTGCCTCTGACATTTCAGTACATACTGCCAGCTCCAAAATAATGCCTAGGTATATATTATATTTTTTTCTGAAAGAGCTTAATATTAATTTTAAAGACATTTAAAAATCCTGAAATTAGGTTAAATTGGAGTTATGAAACCAACAATACAATTAGACTCGTAAAGAGATGGCGTATATTTTTCTTTATAAAAATGTCAAATTATTAATTTAAAACACATAATTTATATAGAACATTGAATAAATATTATGTACTTGTCTCCCCTTCTTCAAATACGAAAATCTGACAAACCACATTTGTTTCTTTAATGTTTTTATATATTGTAGTTATGCAACTAACTAAACACAAAACACAAAAGAGTCCGTAAAATGCGATTTTACGAACTCATTTATGTTATTTTACGGACTCATTTTCTTATATTACGGACTCTTTCAGAAAAAAATCTTTTATAAAATTTCAGTATATTTTCACTACCCCAACATGATTCCACATATTTTGTTATTTTCGCACCGGCCTAGTGTATACGGTTTCTTAATTAGAACTATAGGATTTATTTTTTGAATAAAATCCAAAATATTTTCTATTTCAACATAAAATTTTATATTTACAACTACAGAAATTCATGAGGCAAGTGACACTCTTGACTCATTTGGTCCGATGATATTCATTTGTCAAAATTCTGACACATAAAAGTCTTTAAAAGCGAGAAGAAAAAATTAATTATAGCTTAGAAATATTATAGAACAAGGCAACAATGTCAAAAAAACACAAATCAAAAAATGCGACCCAAATGTAAATACAACGCAGAAAGAGTTGAGCAAAAAGTCTAAGGTACCGAATAAGCTATATAAGAAGCAAGTCCACGGATGAATGAAAAAGTTACAGGAGAGCTGTAAAGTTGAAATATCAATACAAACGGTATGGCGAGTGAGCTGATTTTTACATACATCTGCACTTTTTCATACAAAGATATTTTAGTAGTATCTCTATTACTACCAACCCTAATTTTTTCATTACATTTATAAACAAATGAGACTCTATTGTCTCAATAATAGGTTAAATCTTTGTTTTGAGATTATTAATTGTTGCGAATCGGCTGGTGTGCAAGTTTTTCTTTAAATAACCCCAAGCAGTGTTAAATCACATAATCTTGCAGAACAATTAGTGCCAGCATTTCGCTATATAATCCGATTAGGAAATTTTTCTTCCTTAATTTGCTCCAAAAAAAAAATGTATGGCATCGTATTTTCTATTCACTGCAAAAGTATATAATTTCGTAGATTAAGTTGTTATGAACGATGTCGAATTGATGTGCTACTACTACTACAAAATTTCGCGGATTGCTTAAGGAACATACTGAATGTGTTGCTTTATGAATAACCCAATCAGAATCTTCATTTTTTTCATTAATTAAATTACTGCTTTAACTCTGTAAGAACTTGATACCGCTCTAATTTTAGATAAGTTTTTCTTAAAGCAATAGTAAATGATTGCCTATTTTCACAAATGCAAACATACGTTATTAAACTATGAAACAAGCGATATTTAATTAGCATTGTTTCAAAATCAAATTTAAAAGCTCTCTCTTTGTCAAAACAAAAATTGCATGCTATTCAAATCCTATAGTTCTTAATGTGAAAATATACAGGACTTTAACAACAAATATACTTAATCAAGATTTTTTATATATTTTCGATATTCTGAAATAGAATTCTGAAAAAATTCTTGTTTTTCATTGTAAGGTGGCAGTTGGACTCCTAAAGAATCGTCCCAAAATGAATATCTCCAGATAGATTTGGGAAAATTAGAACCTGTATATGGAATTGTGATTAAAGGAAGTCCTCTGTATTCGGAATATGTGACAAGTTTCAAAGTCCTTTACTCCTCAAAACCAGATGATGCTTTCAGTTATGTTACAGATCGAAATAGAGAACCTGAAGTAAATACCTCCTGTTTCAAATGTTACCAATACTTCAAAGAACCATTTCTCGTTATAGTTATTCCGCGGACCCTTGAATGGCAATACTCCCGTCCAACATATTTTCTTTGAACCAGTTGAATCTCGTATAATAAGAATCAGTCCGCAAACATGGAATACCGGTATTTCCATGCGAGTTGAATTGATTGGATGTGGAAAGAGGACAACAGCTCCAGCCTATGAATTTATTACAACTGTAACTTAAACCCATGTTCTCTTACCCTTTTTAACAACTGTTGTTTTTAGGCACTTGCAAAAGCTGAAGAATGTTTCGATCCTATGGGTATAGGAGAAGGCACAATGTCCGACCAACAAATTTTGGTTAGTTCTGAATATGAACCTTACATGTCTAAAAAATATATTAAATTATCGGAAATTAATGCATGGAGGCCAATGAAAAATTCTCCTAACGAATGGATGGAGGTAATTTTTAGAATTTTTTTATTGAATTCAACCTAATTAAACCAACTTATTTTTTAGTTCAATTTCTTGGAACCGAGAAACGTCACTGGTTTTATAACTAAAGGAGGCCCTTTAGGTTGGGTGACTTCTTTAACTGTAAAGTACTCCCACAATGGAAAAGTATGGAATCCCGTACTAGATGAATTATTCAGTGAAAAAATTTTTTCTGCCAATTTTGATGGTGAAACACCTCATACGAACCATTTTGCCTTACCGATCCTTACAACTTATTTAAAAATAATTCCGAAAACATGGCATAAGAACATTCAGTTAAGAATTGAATTGCTTGGATGTTACAAACCTTATCGTAAGTTTAACTTTTTAGTTTACTTAAATTTTTTATTTCATATATTTGTAACCAATATATTTTAAAATTTAGCAGCTATGTCAATACCTGTAGCAACCGAATCGCCATCTCTTTGTAATAGCTGCCCAGGAGCACCAAGTGGCCAAATGGAATTAGGTGCTTGTCGTTGTATTTCAACACAATTTTGGGATGGAGAAAATTGCGTGAACCGTGCTCAATGTCCATGCATGGTCGGTCACATCCCGTAAATTTATGTCGTTTTTATTATACGAATAAGACGTAACCCTTATTTTGTAGATATGCAATTGGTACTGCTTTCGAAAAGGAAGATTGCTCGCAATGTATTTGCAAATTAGGAGGGATGACACATTGTATACCAAAAGCTTGCGAAAAATGTGCATCAGTAAGTTCGAAAACGTATTGCAGTCTGGAAGTAAAGAGTGTCTGTAACTTTATTTTTGCCTTGATAGAAAGAAAGGTTATTTAATCATTTGAATAGTTATTGCAAGAGTTTTGAGAATACAGCAAAAGGGTGAGGCAATAAATCACAGTGTGACTTAGATATTAACTACGAAAACTGCATATAGAATCGTATCCAAATTACTAGCCTTCTTTTTCCTAGTTGCGTAACCTCTTGCATTAGGAAACGCGTAATCACATAAGTATCAAGAAAAAATATGTAAAGGGAGTTAAAAGTTCCCATTTTTCTAGGGCTTGAAGAGCATTGTTACAAGAACTTGCGAATGCATTTGTAAACCATGTGAGGAAGGAACAGTCCTATGTTCAACAAGTAATATATGTATAAACTCTACTTCATGGTGTGATGGTATTACTGATTGTCCCGACGATGAAATTAATTGTCCTACCGAAATTACAACAGAATATACCATAGAACCGCTAATTGGAACTACTAAAATAGCACAACGTATGTAATAACTTGTTGTAAAATATAATACTAACCGATTTTATTTCAGTTGAATCCAAAAAATGTCCAACTATAGAATGTCCTCCTGATTATAAAATGGTCGCAAAGAAACCTTCGAAGTCAGAAAAGTATCATTCGTACTTGTCGACGATGTTCTCAACTTATAGTCGCAAAGCTGCAAAAACTTCTTACAGTCCGCGAAAAACTGCTGCTTCTAAAGGTGGATACCGAAATAAATTAAGTCGTCCAATTGAAATAGAGACTAAATTGCCTAAAGATGAGGCGTGCCCAGAATATAAATGCGTTTCAACAAAACTACCACCAGCGTATATTCCGGGAAAGACTTGTCCACCAGCTCGTTGTCCTCCTGGATTCAACCCCGATTTTGATTCTGTAGAACATGGAAACAAAATTCAATGTCCAAAGTAAGATATATATATATATATATATATATATATATATATATATATATATATAAGCAAATAATGATGTAGTTTTACATCGTTTTCATATACAGCGTAAGTCAAGTCGAGTATAAAAAAACTTTGGGACCCTGTTGAGGAAGTCATTTCGAGTAAAAAATGTTATGTGGTCATAGGTCCTATTTCAATAAGACTATAAGAATTAAAATTTTAACCAAATGTGGTTTTGTAACGAATTGAAATAGGACCTGTGTTCACTGTTCAAATAACATTTTTTACTCAAAATGACTACTTCAACAAGTTCTCAAAGTTGTTTTCTCTCGTCTTGTATCATCTTTCGTGTGTAAAAAATGAATGTTACACATTGGCAGTTACCTTTAGCGTATAAAGAAGAAGGAGCGCAGTACGATGATTTGCTGGAAATTCACTATTTCCTGGCCTGACCAGTCAATAATAAAGACGAAACATGTCACGTTGCCTAGGTGCAATTGATCTGCAACTTTTCGAAATGCCATTTTTAGTTAACTAATTAATTGAAATTTCACACACACACACACACACACACACAGGTGTGTCGGTTTCCTCGTGTTGAATTATTCAATTCTTCGAAGGAATCATTTCACCGACGTTTCGACAAAGTCTCATTTGCCATTCTGAAGGGTAGTTGGACACAGTGCTTTCCTTTCTCTTTATACACTAAAAATAGTGAAAATGTGTATATGGTATTTTGTTACGACATCTAATGGGATTACGGCGAGAATCACATCTCGCACAAGAAATCTGAGAAGCCAAATTACGGAATTTAAATTCACATATTCCCCCCAGGGAACTGTAACGTTTTCATGCTAAAGTTCATGTCAACAAAAACATTAGTTTCTCTTAATTAACCGGCCATAAGCGATTAAAATTTTTGCCGAATTATTTGCCTCTGTTCTAAATATAACATTTTTCAGTTACGAGTGTGTACCAACACCTGCTCCAGATGTAATTTGTAACGTGACTGGACGTACTTTTAACACATTTGATAAAACTGAATATAAGTACGATATATGTAACCACATCTTGGTTAGAGATCTCGAAAATTTGGAATGGGATGTCACTTGTAAGTAAATTTGAAGCTAAGAGAAAAATTCTGCTTGATTTATCTTTAGTTCTCATTCAAAAAATCTAATAATCATAAATATGATGGGTGAAATTTCGAAAGTAAAAACCTTCAAAACATTCGAATGAGTTTCTTGGAACCTTGTCTAACTCGTAAAAAAATATGTATAAATAGTACTTCTGTTTCTTCATTATTTTCACTAATGGCAAGAAAAAGAACTTAAGTATTTTTGCTAATTAGATCTAAAATATCTCAAAATAAGGAACTTTTAATAAAGTCATTATTTGCACTATGTATTTTGAAAGTGGTCCATTTTTATAGAAAATTTAGAAATCATAAAATTCACAAAAAAGAAAATAATACTTCTCGCTTTAAATTTCGTTTCATGTAGTATTTTCTTCATATATTAATATTCTCGCCAATAAAAAAGTTACAGGTATATATTTGGTATATATTTATAATGAAAAAATGTAAACTAAACTTCAACGTGCTTTATCACCCCGGGAAATTAGGAATAGTTATTTATTTACACTCTTTCGAAAATTAAACACAAATGCCCATTAAGCCTGGTATACACGTCAGTCTTGCATGATCCGGGAAGTCTAACCAACAAGACTAAGATAAATCGTGCAGCTCCAACTTTCATCCAACCTTTCTCGCAGTTGTTTCAAAATCGTCATGAAGGAAGAACTGTTAGCTATAGTTCCACACTCTATATTATTCTGTACTCACAATCAACCGTAAAACGTACTGAATTTAGCAAAAATATATTAAAACAAGGGAAATTTTTAAATAGTTGAGGATAATCTAAATTACTTACTAATCAGAAAATATTAATTGATTCTTTAAACATGAAATAGCATCCTTTAAATAACAGTATAAATAATATTACCATAGAAAAATATAAATTACTTTTTAAAATAAAAGAAGTGTTTTAAAGAAAATTTGTAATATTTTTTCTCTTTAACTATTCTTTGGAAAAGGAATGATTGTCATATATTTTAACGTTCAAACAATTTTTATGATATATTTCTATTAATGACAATTGAAAAAAAAATGTTAACTCCGTAGCTGATAATATTTTGCTGCGCCACTATATGCGATAAAAATATTAGTTTCAGTTTGCAGCAACGCTGAAAAAAGACTATCAATAAAACGAACAAATAGAAGTTTGACCTATTAGACTGATACATGTCTAGATGCACTGACTTGTATGCCATCTTGCCACAAAGCATCATCTCTTAAATCTTTTGCGAATATGTCAAACCATCTATATGTATCAATCTAATATAATTATGCAAGATTGACGAGAAAATATTGCGTGTAGACCAAACATTAGGCAGGCTAGGAATGCATTTGCTAATTGTAAATTGTATCTACTATCCAGCAAATCAATCCATGAACAGAAGCGGTCAATCCAGATGTAATTAAATCTGTCATAACAGATTTAATTACATGTGACATTAAAGCTTGAGGATGATCGTAGGCAGATTTAAAAAGACTAGTGGCAAAAAAGTATGTATCAATCAAAGTGAATAAGAAAGCGGTGTTGCGATGTTTTCAATTTCTAAAGGTTTTTACTAATTACAAAAAATTTTGATCCGTGACTTGTTATTTACAAACGGTTATTTGTTTATTATAATTTAATTAGTCTATGCGCAAAATTACAAGTGAATCTGTATGGAATTCAAGTTTAAATAGGTTTTAATCATTTTGCTAAGAGCCTATGTTTAAAAACAAATTGAAAACGAATTCCCTAGAAAATTTAACCCGATATGTATAAAAAAAATAGCAAAAATTATTAAATGTAAAAAGGAACAATGTGTTAAATTTTCATGAAATTTGGCATGGATTTCACTTTGAAGATGTAACTTTCAAACAAATAAAAATAATTAGATAAAATATGTAGCAAATAACATTATGATTAATGAGAAACTTGCATCGGTTTCTAACGATTTATACATCGATTTTCAGTACCCAAAAGATCTATGTGAAAACTACTTTGACAGCCCATTTTATTAAAAAAATAATAATAAAAAAACTACATATCTATGTATAATATATGTCTTATTCTATAATAAGAAAGTTATTTGAAATATTAGGAGAGAAGAGTCATTTTGATTCTTTGTGTAACAACATGTGAATTGTGCACTGCCTTGGAGCAAGAAAACATTGACTTAATTTGTTCTTTTCAGTGAAGAAAAATTGCAGTAAATTATGTACCCGAAATTTAATAATTCATCACAACGAACACACACTGATTTTATATCCTGATTTATCTTTGGAGTACGATGATTACAGATACACCATAACCCAAACCAAGAAGATAGCAAATAATGCCCAATCATTCACAATTAGCAGATTGGGTAATACCTTGCTTTTCGTTTCAAATCGTTATGGTTTTTGGGTTATATGGGACACGCAAGAAAATGCCAAGATAGGAGTGTCAAGTAAATTGGATGGAAAAGTGGATGGTCTCTGCGGGTACTTCAATTATCATCAGGAAGATGATAAGAGAAATCCTGATGGAACTGAAGCTAGGACTACAGTTGAATTCGGTGACAGTTGGGTGCAACCTAATGAGATTGTGGATTGCGAAACCAAGGCTTGTCCGATTCATATTCAAAACAAAGCTTGGGATATGTGTAATCAAGTGAAGTAAGTAAATATGTTTACTTTACAAGTACATCAGAATCTATATAAATAAAAATATAGTTTTGTGTGTACATTGATTCAATTTTTTTTTTAATTTTGTTTTACGAACACCGCTCGTAAAACTGGCGCAGTCGGTAGGATTTTCGTAAGTTTTTGGAGTTTCCACAGTTCTTATTGGCTTAATTTTATACACAGTTTATAAAATCAAAAAAAGAATATCCCTAATTATTCGAAATAATGATTGATTTTAAAGTTTTGAGATTCCTTGAACACGTTTTGGATATTTTCGCGATGATGTCTGTGCACGCGCCTAAGTGTGTTTATATGCATATGTGCGGCATTCATGTGAACACGGATGTGTTCACATGAATGCACATGTTTCACCGGAAGTGATATCAATTTTTTTTAGAGAATATCATAGTATCTTTTTTCATTTATAGAAAGTGTGTTTTATTTCGAAAATAATGGCTTTTATTTGATCATTTATCTTCAAAATTAACAGAAATATTAGCAATTTTATATTTTATGACGCCAAGATATAAATTTTTTAAATCATGCATAATTAAAAATCAACTAATTTATATTATGACCAAATAAATATTTTAACATTTCATTTAATATTTGCTGTAGAATAAGTTATGTTATTGATCGCGGACGAAATGTTTGCCCGCTCACGGGATATACCGGCACTAGAGCATACCCTTGGTAGGTCGAGTGGAGACCGTTTCAGATTTATAAATATTATCTAATTAAAGATTAACTAAATTACATTATGGCCAAATAAATAAGTTACTATTTTATTAATACGAAGTGTGCGGAAAGTTGAGTAGAGCGCTCTAGATTATTTAATTTTTTATTCCGGTATTCGTTAACGACGCGTATTTCTAATAGTTAATTCTATTATTAAATCTAATTTTAGAAGCCAAGTCTTGGAAGGATGTGGTAATGTTATAGATATCAATGCATTTGTATCCAGATGCTTAGAGACTACATGCGCTTGTTTGCAATCAGCCAATCAAAACATTTCCTCTGAAGATGCTTGTCGTTGCAAAACTTTAGAAACCTTCGTGGTAGACTGTATGACTGCAGATAATAACATCGAATTAACAGATTGGAGGATGATTCACGATTGTCGTAAGTAAAATTGGCAAGATTTTTCTTAAATTCTTATTGTACCGTTTTAGCTGTTTATTGCGAGTCTCCTTTGGTACATCACGATTGCTACCGAAGAAGATGCGAACCCACTTGTGAAACGATATCGGACCCTAATATATGTCCAAAGTTGGATAACGTTTGCTTCCCTGGTTGCTATTGTCCCCCCGGATTAGTTCGTAAGGGAGATGAATGTATCAAATCATCCACATGTAAAGATTGCGAATGCAATATTCTTCCACACCTCCAATACGTAACTTATGATGAAAGAAACTTCACCGTGAATGGAAATTGCGTTTATGTAATGTCCCGAGATGTATTGGAGAAGTACCATGATGAACACCAATTTCAAGTTTTAGTCACGAATCATCCATGTAGGGACAGTGCAGAGAAAATGTGTGTAGGCAAAATTACAATTCTGTATGAAGGGCATAAAATTCACGTTTTTTACGATGAAAATCGAAACAAACTTAAACTGGTTGTAGATTCTGAGAGGATTGATGATTTTGACGAAGTTGCGGATTGGACGAATATACGTCAAACCAAATCCAAACATTTCAAAATTTTGCTTTTAAAGGTGCAGGTTGAAGTGAGCGTGTATTTTCCTTCTTTAGGAATGTCCGTGAAAGCATCAAGTCATAAATGGGGAGGCAAATTGGAGGGATTATGTGGGGACTGCAATAAAGATTCGGGGAATGATATGAGGACACCGGACGGAATTTTGACTGATGATGTTGAAATATTAGGGCCCAGTTGGTTGTACGATAAATTGCCAGGAATGACTAAAGAGGCATGTGCTAATAAGCCACAAGAGACTTGCGAAGAAATCCCGATAAATGAGGATCCTTGTATACAATTAGTGGATATTGATAGATTTGGACAGGTGCAGCGAAATATATAATTTAAACGATTTAAGTATCGATATGATTTTGTTTTAGTGCCATCCATTGTTAGATCCAACTATGTTTATTGAATGGTGCAGAAAAGATACTTGCGGTAACCATCCAAACTTAGCTTGCGCTGCTATTGGTGCATATGGCAGAGAATGTTTAAGTAATGGCTTCTGCATTAATTGGCATTCTGATTTATGCCCACCACAGAAATGCAAGGAAGATCAAGTTTATGAACAATGTGGATCTAGCTGTCCAAAAACATGCGAAACTTTAAAAGACAAAGAAAAAGCAAGTAAATGTATAAATGTTCCCACCGAAGGATGTTTTTGCTCCGAAGGAAAAGTAAGTGTACTGATTCATTAGCAAAGCTACGTTTTAAGAATTAATTAAGCTTTATTGATTTGTTAAAAATAAAATTGTAAGAATAAATATTTATTTCTTAGATAAATAAATCGTCTAAATAACGAACTACATTTAGACCGTTGCTATTCAATTCTTAAACTTCCGTATCGTATCCAGTATTTTTCAAGACCGCTCTGTCACATCTTTTCGGTACTTTTAAAATCCCCTATAGAACTAGCTGTTTAGATCTTAATAACTTTATTTGGAGAACTTTCAAGATTGTAACTTTCAAATGACTTTGAGAGGAATAATTTAAGACTAGCTTTTAAATTACCTTTTCCGTTATTAGAGGTCATTCGTAGGCGTAGTCTACGTTACTTAATACCACTAATATGACAACTTTAAAAAGTAGCCCAAAAGATCGTTACTATCTTGTTACATTTTCAAGTACAACCAATTTTTTTAATTTTTTGCAAAATAAACGATTTATTTTTTTATCGCAGGTAATGATCAACAATACTTGCGTAGATGAAAAAAACTGTGAAGTGTGCGATGAGGAAGGCCATCATTCAGGCGAAACATGGCAAAAAGATGCATGCACGACATGCGAATGTGTCGGTACATCATTAAAGTGTGAAACACAACATTGTCCATCATTAGATACCATCTGCGAACAAGGTCTAACACCCATCAAACTAACAAGAACGGAAACGGATTGTTGTGACAAGGTCATATGCGGTAAATAACTCGAAATGTCTTGTTTTTTATCTTTCTGTCTTACTCTATATAGTTTTATTTGCTTCGCATTGTTCTAAAACAATTATTCTTGATTTTAGTTCCTGCCGCGACAATTAGTCCAACATGTGAACCACCTCAAAAACTAAAATGTGCGCAAGATCAAATAATGACTTTAGACACTAAATCAAATGGGTGCCAGCAATTCGTTTGCCAATGTAAACCTCCAGAAGAATGTGATTCGTTAGATACCACCACTTTGCCGACTATTGAAATTGGTATGATCAAAGAAATTGATGAAAGCGGTTGTTGTCCTATAGCAAAATATGTATGTTCACCTCTAACTTGTCCAAAACCACAGGATTGCGAAGAATTTTATAAAGCCAAAGAAAGTATAGTGCCGGAAAAATGTTGTCCGGTTCATACATGCGAACCTCCACAAAAATGTGTCGTTGAACTAGGGTATACCTTCGGGGAAGAAGGAGGAGAAAGGATTAGGAATAAATACGAGAAACAGAGATTATTAAAAGAGGTAATTTTTTGACTTCTTTATTACTAATTGTTGTCTCTGATCTTATTTACAATTTTAGGTTAATGAAACGTGGGCAGATGGACCGTGTCGAGAATGTAAATGCTACGGATCCAACTCAACAGGTTTTCATAGTGTCTGCAGTTTCACCGAATGTCCCGCTCTAAATACCTCACCGGATTTTGCGGAATACGAATTAATTGAAAATCCTGTAAAAGGTCTATGTTGTCCAGAAGTCAAACGTAAAGGTTGTAAATACAATGGTAAGGTCTACGATGTAGGGAACGAATGGGTTGCATCTAGTGATTATTGCACTAAAATGCAATGCGTAGAAACGAAAGGTTACGGTATTCAAAAATTAACACAAGTCATTGGATGTGATGTAACTTGTGAATTAGGATATGAGTATCACGCAGCTACACCAGATATGAAGGAATGTTGTGGATCTTGTAAACCTTCTGCATGTGTTTGTGATGGAGTCGTGAGAAAAGTTGGAGAGGAGTGGTCATCTCCAGATCATTGCACAAATTATTTTTGCTTGAATGTTAATGGAACGGTAGGAGACAATAATGTATGAAAAAAACGTATTTTTAGCTTTTTACTTTGAACTTTTTAGATGCAAGTGCAATCAGTTATGGTAGTTTGTGCGGAAGTACCTCCAGAACAGTTAGATGATTATATATTTTCAACAGTTTCAGTAGAAGGAGAATGTTGTAAAAAACATGTCATGGTTTCGTGTAAAGAAGGAGATACAATTTATCCTGTAATTACATTTCTACTTATTTATTCCATCTTGCCAACCCTTAAACTTTTTAAAATAAAAATATTCATTCTATATTGTGTTCACTTCTTACATTTATCAAGCTTTTTCTTCCATTTGCTAAGATTCTTATTTATAATTATTTTCATTTCATATGTTCAATTTTTTCTGTAATTCTCCAAACATTGATTTTAATTTTAGGTTTGGGAAAGTTGGATCTCCAAAGAAGATAAGTGCAAGAAAATTACCTGCGCCGAAAATACTCACGGTGGTTTGATCAAACAAGAATCGATCGAAACTTGCAATAAAGATTGTCCACTTGGTTGGGAGTATGTGGAATCAAAGAAATTGTGTTGCGGGGATTGTGTTCAGGTTGCCTGTGTTGTAAATGATGTTTTAAAGAAAGAAGGAGAAACATGGAAATCTTCAGATAATTGCACGACTTTTACATGCGAAAAATATTTGGATCAATTTACTGTAAACAGCCACCAGGAGTCTTGTCCACAAATAGATAACTGCCCGGAGGAGAATGTTTACTTTAAAGATTGTTGTAATTATTGCAATATGAGCTCACAAGCACAAAGTAAGTGTTCCAGTTATTATTCCAGAAATTATCAGATATTTATCTAGGAAAATAAACACTCGTGGTGTACGCACATGAACGAGGTGACTTAGAAATAAAAGTTTTAATTGTCACATATTCTTATTTATTTACAATTTAAAATTAAAAGTTTAGAAAAAGATAAGAATAATGTAGAGATTTTTTTATACAAAAAAAAATTATTTTTTACAGGTATGTGTGTAGCAGAAGAAATCATTGGAGAGAAGTCCTTAGGATTAATTGCAACCAAACGGCATCCTCATGGTAACTGCAAAAATGCAGAACCACTTAAAGGTTTCACCGAGTGCATTGGAACATGTTATTCTTCAACTATCTTCAATGCAAGTAAGTAAAATATTATAAAAACATTAGAAATGTAAATGCAGAGTTCATTATGATTTGGTTAACAAAAAGCAGTGATTAATTAATTAATGAATATATGTTTCCTTTTAATTTAGAGAGTGGTATGCATGAATCTATATGCTCTTGTTGCCGTGCAATAAAATATGAACCTATACTAATCGAATTGACGTGTGAAGATGGGTATAAATTTTCGAAACAGATGACAGTACCGACGAAATGCGGTTGTGAAGGTTGTCTGGCAGAGAAAACTTCAAAGAATAAATTTCTTCAGGATATAAAGTCTGGAGTAAAAACTGGATGAAACAAATTAAATTATTGAAACTGCAAATTGTTGCAATGTAATTTTAAGTTTTTAATAAAGATTTTAAATTTTTTATAATGCATTTTTTTGGTTTCGTGCGTCCGTAAACTTTGTTATCCTTTAGTATTTTTTAATTCTGATTGCAAATTAGGAAAGTACATCGAAAAATAAGAAAGTAAATCCTTTGTTACATTTCGGTAGCTGTTGAGGAACCCGGAAAATGGGAACCAAAATGTGACTTTTTTTAATTTTTCGTCATTATTTTCTGTTTTGTCACATAAATAATGAAGTTCAAACATTTGATTGCAGGTTATGTTATATGTAATCCTTCAAATAAGTCCGTAATGAAGCCTGTTGCTCTTGTATACCAACTTATAAAAATTAAAAAATTCCATAACCATCTTAGTACAATTTATGCGGGATTTATAAACTCGACGTTGTTGTTGTCGCTCGCCGTTGTGACGTCAGCCTGATTGTTGAACCATGTGTTTTCCTATGGTTCAACAATCAGCTGACGTCACGATGACGAGCGCCAGCGACAACGTTAGAGTTTATAATGGGACCTTTAGAGCGGAGGGGATAAGAAGGCAAATTGGAACCGCCTAACTTATTTACTCTAATTTCAAGTTCGTTTGGCAATGGTTTTAAACATTCTCAACTGGTTTTAATTTTAAAGTTTTTTTTGTTTTCAGCCTTATTTTAATCAGATTTGTGTGGTATGAAATTCTTCGAAAAATAACAGAATTTTGCTGAAAGTTTTAGTTTTTCTAGGCAAATCAATTTATTGATTTGTAGTGTTTTTTTATTTTAATTTCAATAATGATCAATCAAAATTAATTATCTAAAACTGTACCACAAAAGAAAATAGTAAATTGTAACTATTTTAATTTTCACATTAGAGTTAGTAAAACTAAGGGTAAGAGCAGTACGCAGCGAGAGTCTAGTGCTTGAGGATAGCGAGAGGCGACAGACTGATCATGTAATATTGCTGCATTGATATTTGCATAAAAAATGCGTTGGATTCTCAGGAAAACGAACAGCAGGCGCGATTAATCCGCATTAATGTACATTTTGCAGTTTGCGAGCTCTAGCGGCAAAACGATAAATAATTGCAAAAAAGTCATTGGACAAGAAAGTTAGGAAACTATTCAATCTCTAATTTAGTCCTGATTTACTTTATTGCCAAAATGCTTAATTTGGCCGGAAAACAAAATAAAAAAAATCAAAATATTCTATTCATATTGCCACTGCAAATTCCGCCAACACGACCCATTTGTCAAAATCAAGCCCATGGAGACTTTTAATCAGAAAATTGAGTACATTTTCCCAAAGTTTCAGACTGAGGGCCATTTTCCATAAGGATTGGGCGAGGTCCTTTATAATCTTTTTAATTCCTTTCTTAGTAAATATCACAATGACCTAATATTTCATATTTATTTTTTCCGGAAGCTTTTACCTGTTTCTCTACAATATTCTTCTTCCTCCAGTTTAGTGTACATATTTTATAAATATTAAAATATTTCTTCCATTCAATGAGCATATTATCTTAGTGAAAACTCTTGTGTGAATACCTAATAGAAATGGAAAAAATACTAAGCATAATAGGACATCAAATTTTCGAAACATTGAACTAAGAGTTTTGGTAATTTTATTTGTGAGAGGAAAGATATTATAGAAAATAGATCAGTTTTTAACTATTAATTTAATTTATTAGTAATTTTTTATTATTTTAAATTTGGAATGATATTACCTCATCGTTAATAAACATAATTGTCATCTAAAGAGACTAGAAAGTGTTAAAGGATAAATAAGCAATGATAAGAAAAAATTTAAGAAAAAAGCAACTATAATCCGATAGGAGTATTAGCTACCGCTAAAGGATCAAGCCTAACATTCAATTAACTTCAGTGAAGGAGAAAATTAAAGATTCTCCTCAGCGTGGAAGGTCTCCAGTCTACATTTGATTCAGATGTCACTGTTAATTTGGATATTGTTGAAATGGACAATAATAGTGCTTCATGTATCTGTGAGGCTTTTGTAGCGGAATATGTTGCCATTTTAAAATGTGCCGAAACAATGATTTTGGAGGAAGTCGAAGAAACTAGTGCTACTTACCTGTCACTCCCAAATGGTAGCAAGTAGACTCTGCAACGGTTAAAATCGAAGCCATCAGCCGTATTATAAACAGGCAGAAAATGAAAAAGTTGGTTACTTATAAATTAATAATTATATAAAATTGTTTGAATTAATATCTTGCAGCTAATTAGAAAATTCATCAAAATTATGGAGAATTGGCCCGAAATAGGAATTAACCGATACAGCTCCTGAAAAAAACATTAATAGGGGGTAGGTATTTTAAAATTAGAAGATTAAATTAGAATTTTTAATGTATTTTTTTATTAAAATTTTATTTATAATAAATCATTACAATATTGAACTAACATTGCTCGTTTCTGATTATTTTGAGGTTCCTCATTCACATACATTCCTTCCAATTCTTCGACATCATCTGGTGCAATATAATTAAATTCATCGGGAGGAATTTCTTCATTCTTACTTATATAAATATTATGAAGAATTGTTGTAGCAACTATCGCAGCTTGCACCTAAAACGATGTTAAGACATATGAGAATGAACGAAGCATTTATATAAATGAGTATAATTAAAAATAAATAAAATATGTGTAAAAACCTTGACATTGTTAAACGCATTTCTAAATACTACTAAAATTCGTTTTCTTTATTTTTTAAGATTAAAATTCAGAGCAAATCTTGCATCAAAACTTAATAAGAAATCATAGAAATAAATATGTATGTGCCATCTGTTTTAAGCAGTTGAAAGTTACATTTTTGATGATATTTCACGCTGTAGAAAGAATTTATAATTTGTCTAAAAACACATCTGTGATTAGCCAAATTAATCGAAATTTTACTGAAAAATCGGAAAAGTGCAGTCTCGAAGATCAATGATATCGTCATTGACCCGGGAATAATCGAAATTACAAAATTATTTCTGAAATTCTCAGGAAAATTAATGAAAAACCCTCGTTTTGGTTAAAAACACGATTTTTGTAGGGAAAAATGCAAATACCTTGGATTTCTTATTCGTCTACAATCACATATTATAAAGTACATTTGAGAAAAACCAAAAAAAATAAAATATATTTTGGGAAAATGGATTTATCTGAATATCGATTTTCCGCTTTTCTGGTTCAGGGATGATACTTTTCAAAGTCGGGGAGCATTTTTTAGATTCCTCGTAAAATTTTACATCAGAAATGTGTATCTAAGTATTCTTATCACAGTTTTTACCTTTTTTATTTAAAAAAACAACCAAATTTAAAAATTTTAAAAAATTACTGTGAAACTTCAAACTCCGATAATTCGAAAAAAAAATATTTTCATTTCAAAATTTAGGAAATACATTCTCCTGAGTTAGAGAATCGATTCCAATTAGTTTGGAATCGATCCGAGAATTTAATTATTTATTAAAATATTCGTGAATCGGATTGCGGAATCAAAATTATTTCTGGACTGATTCCACAGTAGCATAAAATTGGATTAATAATTCTACATATCTGTTGAATATATTCGTCGGTAACAGATTATCCCATGTTCGATCAGCTACAGATCCGATATTGAAAACATGTGTATTTTAGGGATGTTTTTCAACCGTAGCGGACGATTTTGAGGGTATATTACTATTTATGACCTCGGATTAGGAATTAGCGACCAAAAATACATGGGAATATGTTACTCAGATACTACAACATTGAAAGCATTTTATTTCTTTATTTGAAATGATTTTTCGCTGTTATGAGGGGGAAAAATATAGAATGACATATTTTAAATTGATTATTTCGTGTGAGAACATCTAATGTGAGCCCATGTATACTCTCGTTGCCAAAAGTATCGGTTTACTACTTCAAAAATCTACTTAAAAAATATTGCTCATATTTGAATCAAACGAAAATAGATATAATCATATATACATCTACTTTTCGAAAACAGATCAGTTACAATTTCGGGGTTTAAAATTTTGAAAAATGTATGAAATAATAGACCAACTTCAACTTTCAAAATGCGGATCCAATTTTTTTAACTTTCCGGTCCTTCAGGCTACCTGTGGGGAAAGAGCGGAAATTTAGGAATGGAATGAAAGAGGCGCGCGAATGTAAATAATAAATAATAAACAATGAATATGTAATTAGCAGAGACATTAGGGAATTAGGTGATGCACTTGCAAGGATTATGATTGCGGCATTACTAAATTCAACAGGAAAAAGGGTTTATTTTAAATTTAATTAAATGTTTGACTAAAAAACTAGACTTCTAGATAAATTACCATTAGTAACTTTGACAACCAATTCCTATTGGTGGAGCAAGTGGAAGTTTTCCAAAAATTATGCGAGGGAAACCGAGGTCTCCTGGGAAGAGGAAACAAAAATGTTAGTTCGATTTTAAAATAAAAAGCTCTACCACTTTTGAGCGGCGGGTTTCGCCTGTGTAAATGTTTTCGATACACATATGTGTTTTAATGTTAAAAGTTCTTTGGAGACTTAATATTGTTTAATCAATTTTTGCTTTTCTCGGCATATTTCACCCTGTTCGGAACTAGGCGTCAACAAAAAAGATCCGATGTACACCCGGGCACAGTTTATTGTTGCACCCAAGGCACGCTCAGGTAAGCCAAATGCCTTGTCAGAATCAACCTGTGCTAAAGTCTCCGCTCGGCCATATCACAGGTTAATAGCGCGCACAAAATTGCGGTATCATAAAAGTGTGCTACTCTTTATTCTGCTGATGCTACTAATTTTGTAGGAGCCAATAATAAAGGGGGTGCAAGAAATTTTCTCGTCACAGATTCACAATGAGAAAATACATTATCTTTCCGAAAACAATATTGTTTGACACTTCCTCCTTAATCACCACATTTCGGCGACATCTGGAAAGCAACAGTCTATTTCAAATCCTTCGAACAATATTTATGGCATGTACTTGGGCTTGAATATTTAACGAATTTAATACATTGATCATAGAAATAGAAGTAGTGCTCAATTCCGGACCACTAACCACTTATCCTCCGATCCGAACGAAATCGTTCGTTTTAATACTTTCACCCTTCTTAATTAGCAATTACATGTTGAGCATGCCAAAGCAAAATCTTTCATATAAAGTCGGTCTAGAGATATATGGACGAAACCTCTTGAGAGAGTGATTAGTGGTGCTATTAATTTTTATGATGCTCAACCGCAACCCCCTTTAAATATTTATACCTACTAGGTGGTCCATTTTTGTGGAAAGTCTTACCCATCATAAAAATTTGCCTGGCATTGGGTTGCCTATTTTATTTTGCACCCTTCATTAGGAGTAGCTAGTACTTTTACGCAGTTTGCGGGTAAGCGTTGTAAAAATAATGATTGTTTGAAGTGGAACAGCTCTTATATCTGAAGCGGACTCTATACCCACAAGTCATCTATCAAGAAGGCAATGATACACAATAAATCAAACAGCATTTCTAGTCCCAATGGCACAAGGAGTTATCATTTTTGTTATTATTGAAATGTGTCATTTGTACTTTTAATCTAGTTTTGTCGAGTTATTTAAATATTTTGATCATATAACTCTCAACATGGGGTTTATGTTACGTATGTTGTACTCATATGCATGCTTTTAAGACAGATATCTCATCACTAATGAATTGAACCTAACTCCTTACATTTTATCACAGATTTTTAGCTCCTTAAATAGATTTATTATCAAATGCAAAACTAAACAACACTTACATTTTTATGTAAATAGTTAAGAACCAACTTGCGTAAGATTCATTTCACAACCTTAGCTCCATAAATGAACTGCCTAGCTTCCATAAGACATAGTACGAGATGCAACCACACACCTGTGTGGTTTAAAAACCACTCTCTGCTACTTAATTTGGCTTTGATGTACACATCTGAAAATTTTTAAGTGCAGATAGGAAATTAAACAAGATTTTACAAAAACTTGAGATTATTTATTTGCAAATGACCATTTTTAAACTGGTATGTAACACAAGAGTTCAACTAAAACGTCTAGATATTAATTAAGTAGTAAACAAAACGAAATTATTTTAAAATATCTGGTACTTTGCAAAATCTTCAGAATAACTACAAGTATACATAAAAGTATTTAATTCCGTCCTTAAAAAGATCGCCTTTAAATTCTTTAATGGCATTTATTAAGACTTCTATTAAAAAGCAAACCGATGCGAAGATATCGAATTTAAATATTGAGTTTTTATTTTGTAAATTGTCCTGAATATTAAAGAATACCAAGGTAATTTTAATTAAAAGTTGTATCGTCTGATTCTACCTTTCGTAACATGAGAATCATTAAATGAAAACATTAAACTAATATAAACATTACATTCTACAAACTTTTGAAATTGCACCCATACCTTGTTATACCAATTCAGTTGCATGGTTTCTATGGCTAAATTTTACTTTGTAGTCAGGTGCATGTTGAAACCGTATAGCAAGGTATAGGGTGCATTGAATTGTGAATTGCTAGAAACATTTAAAACCCAGAAGTTATCAACAGAAATGAATAGTTTAACAACAAAAAAAACTACAAAAACAAAACCTATTAAAGAAAATGAAATATTTTACAAGTTACTCCTCATGTTAAATATTCGTGATTTGATTATTTTATTTTTTGCAGGATTTTCGTCAGATTTTATCCATATTTTACAAATGTAATAAAAATTATAGTATATAGTATAACTTAATATTTGAACGGAACAAAAACGAGATTATAACTAATAATAATTTAATCATCCGGAGAATGCCAGGCTAACCTTTGTTCGTAAAATGCTATAACTACTTGCGGACAAATAGTATTAGCTTGTTTGGCTGGAACTAAATCAGCCTCATCTATACCTTTCCACTTCATTAAGAACAATAATTCACCAGTAGTATCGGAAGCACCTATAATTTTTTCTGCTTCATACCCTTTGTCGAAACCATTTTTTTCTATAGATTTCTTATTAATGGGAGGAGCAGCAGTCTTTTTTGATTTTGAATCTTTATCTTTACTATCATCACTTTTCTTTTTTTTACCCTTATCTTTCTTTTCTTCAGACTCTGATATTGATCTTTTTCTCTTCTCCTCATTCTTGGATTTACCATCTTCATCTGATAACACATCCTTATCTTTATTATTTTCTTTATCATCTGAATCAGAATCAGATGCCGCTGACTTTGTAGTTTTCTTTTTAGATTCAGGTTTAATCTGAAATTTATTAATTAGTTATTGTTTAAAAAAATACTTGAACCTTACCTTTTTCTTGCCCGTTTTTGATCCAGTTTCTGAAGCATCTGAATCAGAAGATGATGGAGAGCGTACTTTCTTTTTCTTTTTTTTAGTTTTTCCTTCCTTGTCAGAATCAGATTCCGGGGAGGGGGACCTCCCTTTACTCCTCTTCTTGGAGTCCTTTGATCCTTTAGCAGCTTTTTGTTCCCTCTGAGATTTTTCAAAAGCTTCAATCAGTTCTGGACAATCCAAATTGTCTTCTGGTTCCCAAGTATTATCATCATGAGAATAATTTTTCCATTTTAATAAATATTCAACACAGCCATCCTTGATTCTTTTGCTAATAATTTTTTCAACGGAGTATTCTTCTTCTGATTCAGTGTCATCTACTTTTTTGTTCGCCATGTTATTCTGTAAAATAACAAAAATTAGAAGTCTTCTTCTCGAAGTTCTATTAATGCAACACTCTCCCATTACAGATAAATATAAAATAATGTCTTATTGAAATTTGAAATAAAATTATGAACAACAATTTATAATATTTTAAGAATGTGGAATCCCAATAATTCATTTCCCATGGAATTAAATACGAATTATCGAAATTTTCAAATTAGCAGGATTATGAATTACTGCTGGTAGAAGAAAAAATATGAAATCAAGAAGTTTTTTTATATATAAATCAACCTAGACTTACTTTTTCTTTCAAGAGGCACAGTGTCGGCTAAATTAACAATACATGATCATAGCATAGAAGAGAAGCAAGAATAATATTAACAATCGATTTAAAATCTTTTTAGCACAATAACAAGACATTAGAATTTTGAAGCATTTACTGATTTTGGAATAAAAAATAAATACAAATTACTGAAGGACCAAATGCAATTATTTTTTTAAATACTGAGAGAACCAGTGATTTGATAAGAATTTGGGAGATATACAAATTATTGAGCTTCCACTTTACAAAACAAATTGAACATTAAATTTTTCTAAACATCTTATATTTAGATTTGTACCAATGAAATATCCTACTACCACTAATAATCAAACATTTATACTATTCACAAACAATAATAAAATGTGGTAATTGAAATTAACAAGTAATGGACCATATCTAATTGCATCTAAAGAAAATCCATCAAAAGAGAACAATATCATAAGTCTGAAACAAAGCAAATTCACTAATGGCAATTTATTTCTGGGTGGATATTATGTTTTGTTTCTGCAGTGAATATTTGGAAACAGCATATTTTATAATGGGAATGGATAAGTTCCCGTAACATATTTCATTCCAATGTTATATGATGTAACTCGCTGAAGGATATTAATTTTCCAATTGGTGAAGTTCTGGGATATAGCACTATTAATCTAGAGCTAGCGCTCTAGATCAATTACAGAATTATAAGAATAAATCGCCAGATGCCATAAGAAAATAATAAGAAATGTTAATAAAGTAAATGGGATATTAAGAAACAGAAACAGCCAAAAAAGGCTTTACTCAATAAAAAAAGATAATTACATCATTCTACAAATTTTCAGTAAAATTTGAGGCCAATCGTACAGTATTCATACACTATTATCATCACAAAGCACACATACAGATGCAGAAACATACATACATATTGTGATAGTTATGGCAATTTAAATAAATGGTACAGAAGAAGCCCACACAAACTTTCTACTGCAAAAATTACATTTTGCATATTGTGTTTTATCAATTTTAAAATAGCAACTAAGCTGCAGCAAACACTTCTATCAATGGTAAATGCAGAGGTAGGGATGCTATTTGATTAGGCATAGTAGCAGGTAATCAATATGTATTTTGGACTTGGAATATTTTTAAGTCGAATACAAAGTGTTTAGATAAAATGGTTTTCTCATTCAATTATTTTATTTTTATTATATGTTATATTATTATATTAATTGGCTATGTGCATTTTATATTACTGTTAAAGTCACATTTATATAGAAAATTCGTACAAAATCATTGAAGGGGTTATCGAGATATTGGATTTGGTTTCAAATAAATTACTCTTAATTTTTGAGATAAAACAAAGAAATTTTCAGAATCAATTACAAAAAAAGTAAAACCCCCATAAAACTTATTTTTCTGAGTCCAGAAGTCATAAAATGTTGAAATTCATTAAAAAAATTCAAATTTTTCGATGATCACAAAGCTTTGAATAACCCACGGTTGCTAGAAAGTAAAAAGTCAAATATGTATTTTGAATATGTTATGCAAAAAGTCATGAATATTTTTTAGAAATAAAAAATTGAATACTGTCGTAAACAAAAAATGCAAAATAAATATCGCTTTGAGAAAACCATATTAATTGTTGACTACTAACAATAATTTCGTTAATAAGATTTTTAGCATAACTAAATCAATATATTAGTTTCCACAGCTGAAAATATTGGGTCTGGGACAATGTTCGTGGGGTTTTTCTTGATAGATGGCGTCAATTACAAATAACTTAGGAAACACATATCGTAGAAGCACTATTAAACGCTCGTTGAAAAAGTGACACTACGAGCATTACTTTGAATGTATAAATATAGAAATTGGTGGTGTGGTTGGAAAGTTGTTTGCGTTTGAAAATAGAGAAAAGCAATGCAAAGTTGCGCTATATTTTGCAATATTATTATGACAACAGGAAGAATACTGAGCCGACAATTTGTACCGTATACAGTGAAGGTACTTCATCAAAATCTACTGAGCCGAAATGGTTCGCTCGTTTTCGTTCAGGTAATTTTGATGTGAAAGATGAATCTCGTTCTGGTTGTCCAATCACTGAAAAAGCTGATGGAGTTCTTGAAAAAGTCCAGTAAGATAAGCATATCAGCGGTATCGATATTCGTATAGAAATAGGCATTAACCACAAAAGCTTGGAATTAAGCTAGTTTCAAAAGAAGCCTTCGAAAACCACTTGATTCAGTTTTTTAACTAGAAACCACAGAAGTACTTCACCGATGGCATCATGGCTCTACCCAAAAAATGGCAAAACATTGTGGATAATAATGGAGCATATATGGTTTAAATAAATTCATTTTCACTCTATAAGAAAACCAGTTTAAATTTATTAAAAAAACGCCACGAACTTTTTCCCAGGCCCTATATTATTGTACATAAAAATATAGTTTTAGTGCTTTGATATACAGTAGTCTCGATTAACCGAGGTTCCGTATTATCCGAGCCCGAGCGTGAGTCACATCTCTAGTTTATTATGGTCTCCTTCAGATGCGTCACTGATTTTTCGGTTTACTTTCAGTTTCAGTTGCTATTAAAACGTTGTGAGCAAGGATTCGTTTATCATTGCGGTGATTTGGGCTTTAGTGAAGTGACTGTAGGTGATTGGAAACGTAAAAAAGCATAGATAACAATATATCCGTTTTAACAGAGTATTTATTTATCCGAGGTACCCTCAGTCCACATTACCTCGGATAAGCGAGACTCTACTGTATATAAAAAAACTAATATGTACATAGAACACAATTAATTTTTTTTTATTACAAATTTTAGAAAAAATAGGCGAAGAAAGCGATGACCGGAAAGAAGCACTAAAGAAAAAAGCACACAGTAAAAAGTGCACTTTAAACAAGAAATGTTAAAAAGATTTTTTAACAAAAGCCCAGTATTTTAAATTTTGTTTCGCACTCACTATGTAATCTAATAACAAAAAATAATAATGTTGTAAATATTATTGTTTATAAGTGGAAATTGTGCTTTTCAATTTGAAAAAGTTTTTATTAAAACTATTAGTAAAGTAAATATTAATATTAGTGCATTTTAATTTAGCAATATTGTTCCTACCATACAGGGTAACACTTCAGATAAAAAAATTGGAAAAAAATCAGTGATGTATAGTCAATCAAGATGAATTGAAGTAAAATATTTTCAAAACTACATTATTTCTGGAAATACTGGAACTCGACGTCACCTTCATTTTTTTTTTTAATGGCAACTACCAATTATGATTACATTTTTAAATTCTATTAAATTCTAAATTCAATGCACCATGTTGTCACTATCTAATTTTCATAGTTTTTGAGATATTCAATTATTTCTTCAAAAATTTGTTTTTTAAGGGTTCATTTAAAAATTTATATATTGTAAACTATTTAAGAAAATTTTAGGGTTTATATTTTATTTGATTTCTGAAATTTCAAATGATCTTTTGTGGTAAAAAACATATGATACTAATAAACTTACAGACACCTGTGAATCTTTCAAAATCACAATGACAAAACTCAGTTTTTTCAAATAGAGTATGCCAATTTTTTTAGTTGTAAGCGACGCACCCTTAAATTTTAAGGGTACATGCATAAACATATCCTAAATATACAATGACTGAGATCAGTAATATCGAGTATTATAAAAAAATCACCAGAATTTTTAAAATCCAATGGAGGTTATGAAAATGATATATGTTAGCAACCATTTCAGATAAGAAACAATCAACAACTTTACAACAAGATCACATCAAATTTTCAGAAAATTCTACCAAATTTAACCCTTTTACTGCGAGAAACGTAAAAACCCACAAATTATTTGCGATCTTGTGGTACGGGTGTTGAATTTTTACAACAGCTGATTTCAGGTACTGGACTGCGTTAAGCAACTGATTTCGCTGTTGAAAATGTTTGATATATGCACTAACTTTGTTGTGAGCACAGTCTCCACTTCTTTCCATTTTATTTCCCACATACGGTCTCCTACAATCATGTGGGGATTTGTGCAACTTTTATGCAGTTATTCATGTTTATGTACACATTTATTTCATTGTATTGCTTTGTTTTGACGAGTTATAATTATGATGTAAAGAGGGTTCTGACCACAGACATGGGCTGTTCAATGTCGCACTGAGGGCACCATAGACATAATAGTAGATGGATGTAGCTTATAGGCATTTTTCTATACAACCGATGGATGACAGCATAAGCAATCAGCTGGGTGAAGGGCTATTAATGTCATGTTTCTCATTCGTTGAAAAATGGTGGGCAATTCAAATAAGAAAAGTAGAGGAAATTGATTTAAATTTTACATTAAATGCATAAAGACTGTATTAAAACATTAAAAAATTAATTATTTTAACTAAAATAAAATATGCAACTACAGCTCTTATTGAAAATATTGAAGAAAAAATAATTTCAGATATAATTA
>JAODAH020014634.1:0-22448 GCA_027574865.2 Coproporus ventriculus | reverse complement strand
GAAGCAGGTGAGAAAATTAAAGGAATTCCAGATTTTTGGTTAACGATTTTTAAAAATGTCTCACTACTGTCAAATATGGTTCAAGATTACGATGAACCTATTTTAAAACACCTAATTGATATCAAAACAATCTACTCTCGTTCGCCAATGGGATTTACATTAGAATTTCATTTTTCGCCGAACAAATACTTTAAAAATTCGGTGCTAATTAAAGAGTACGCGATGAACTGTGTTGCACAAATTTATGATCCAGAAATGTATATATACAACTGTCGAGGGTGCACCATCTATTGGAACAAGGGCAAAAATGTAACAAGATCGGTAAGAAAGAAAGGTAAACATAGAACCAGGAACTCCAAGAACCATGCATCGAAGACTGTGGAAATGAGGTCGTTTTTTAATTTTTTCGCTCCTAAGACTCTACAAAATTCCGGTGCATCACACTTAGACGAAGAAATGAGAAGCAATTTGTTAAAAGATTTTGAAATCGGCTATTTCATCAAAGAAAGAATTGTACCACGTGCCGTCTTGTACTTCACTGGTGATCTTGTGTATGATGAATCTGGAAAAGAATACAGGGGAAAGGATTCTATTACCAGAAATGTGAATAAAAGGTCCAGTAAGAATCCGGGATGTTCATATTACTAAATTCATTCACAAGATTTTTACTTATCGGCCTTTTTAATGAACTTTTGTATGAATCATATAGTATAATATGCGAGTAAAAAATGTTTTTTGAAAAATTTCATATTTTCATTTACGTAGATAAGTATAGATTGCATGACATTATATATAGAGTAAGTTTGTTTTGATTGTAAAATGCATTTAGATGTCGTTTTGTTTTCCTTTGTTTTTTTGTGATATTCCTTTTTTCATATTGTTTACTTTTCAATAATTTCAATCATTAGAATTTATCGATTTATCAAAATTTGAATTTTTCTATCATTTCATCTTAAAATTTGATTTGATTTGAAAATTCATATTTTCTATGGAGATTTGTGTTTAAAAAATAAATTTATTGAAATGTTTATTTCTAAATGAATGAGAACTTACTTAAAATTGGTTGTCCGCTGGGGCAGTTACTTCCATAACCACTACTTACAAAACTTATTACCAAAATAACAATAATTGCTTTGAAATGCATTTTATTGTCTTCTATATTTTAGATCGTTGTAATTAATTAAAAAGAATAAACATACTGAAATTTGAAAATTTCTACCCATTTTTATATACCCTATACACCTAATTAATATACAAAATAAAATAGCTTATCAATATATTAAATGCATCAAGTAACACTTTAAGTGCAAGTGTAATGCATATCAACAGATAAAATTTTTAATGTAACTACTATTTGTACCTACTTATTTTTTATCAGTTTTTTGATTGAATAATTCTTGAATTGAATAATTTTGGGTACACATATTCAATTATGAATAAAATTTAATGTTGCTTTACTAAATCTAATCAGTATGTTAGACATTTAAATGGAAGGAATAAATACATATAATGCATTAATACTTGTTATTATTATTTGTAATTGAAATGTTAATAAAAATATCTTTCATTAGTTATCACTCAAATAATATTTTTTTATATATTAGAAGTCTTAGAATATAATCGGTGCCCTTCAATTCAAAACAGAAAGTTAGATTTCAAGAATTAGCACCACTTTGGCAAATTAGTTTGTAAGAACATCTGGAAATATTAATTGTGTCCATAATATGATTTTAGAAGACCCACAAATTGTGTTCTTATGAACGTGTGTTTTACATCGTTAGGTATGTGCTGATGAAAAAAGTCTTTGATTGCGGAAATCTGCCATTATTTTGAAGAAAATTTCTCAATCTTTTTGGGTCGACTTATTATTATGAATAAAATTTGATTTCAACATTATAACCCATATACTAAAGAGCAATAAATCTGTAAAGGGAATTATACTAAAATATACTTCTTAACAAGCAAACCACATGTGCATCACCAATTCAGTCTATAGTGAAAAACAACTAGATCATGTTATTATAAGCACTCACTCTGCAATGAAAGTACTCAATGTCGAAGTTGCAAAGAGTGTTGGTCCGCACTCAGATCACTACATCTCCATAATTAAATTCAAAATTAGGCCAATAATTTAAAAAAATAATCAATGCCAACCTACAATAATTGAAGAAAGAAGATAATATAAAAATACTCGTAGAAAAAATACGTCCGAAGGTTTGGGAGCAACTCGAAACAGACATAATATAGATAGCACCATCTATCGTACCACTGAAAAACAAACACAAGTATGCATGATGGAATGATGAATGCAATAAACTAGTCTTCGAGAGGGAAAGAGCGTGTAATATTTGAAATGCAAATAAGAATAGTAAAAAAAACAAATTCTTACAGAAGTCAGAAAGTTAACATCAAAAGATGTTAGGCTACAACATTTGAAAGACCAACTAACGTCAAGAGAATCGAGATTCAAAAAAATCAATGCGAGGAACTTTTACAAGACATTTAAAACCAATTTAACAAAATACACACCACCTAGTTTACACTTGAAAAACCCAGAAGCACTGAAAACTACATATATCAACACTGAAAATTGCAGAATATTGTCGGAACCACGAGAAAACATTAATGAAAAAAAACGGTATCTCAAAACAATTGGACTCAAAGACGCCAATGTTTGAAGAAATTAAAACAAATTAAAACAAAATGGATGCAAGAAGGGAAGTAACAGCATATGAACACAAAATAAAACAAAAGATGAAGAAACATAACCAAAATTGATTTATCGTACCCTTTAAATGGATTGATTATTCGAAAAATTTAATATTATTATTAAAATGTGTAACGTATACATAATATAAAAATTCTATTAAAAAAAAAGAATAAACAATTTATTTGCCATATTTTTACAAAACATATCTTACATGTTTCTATTTCTTTATCATATTAGAAAAAACTTAGTTTATTCTATAAGTCTTACAAAAATTACCTCCTTACTTTTAAAAGGTGAAATAATTTAGGTGCTAAGCGAAATAAAATTTCCAGGGAATTTGACTATTTAAATAACAACTAACAAATAAATATGGTTGAAGATTAATTAAAAACAAATAGAAGAACTAATTAAAGTTCTACAGTTTTAGAGGTATCTCTGCGTTACATATTGTGGCCTTCTTTGTTGGAGGGAAATGTTGACTTCTTCGGGCGACCTAAAAACTTGCCCAATTGATTCCGACCTTTGAGTTGGAGAATATCTTGCAGTTGTTGGTCGAACAACGGAAACAACTTGTTGTTGAGCTGAGACTTGTTGAAGTCCAACACGGATCTAAACAAATTAAGATTAGTTAAAATGATCAAATCGATATTATTTTTGATCTTACAGGTTTTCTTTGATGATGATATTGTTGGGGAGCATCTTCCTCTTCTTCTTCTTCTTCATCGTCATAATTATTATGAGAATAATAATTTTCGGGATAGTATCTGTCGGAATATTTTAAAGAAACGTTCGGTTTTCTTTGATGTTCTTCTAGATTAACTGGTTTATATAAGTATTCATTTACAAAATGGAACTGTGACGATTTTGCGCAAATGTTATCACCACCTGGTGGCATGCAAATTAGATGAACCTAAAAATTGAAGATTGTAATTAAAATAAAAAATATTAGAGATTGAAAGTTTACTTGGTGGAAAGTGAATCCTTCAGGGCATATCCATGAATGTTTGGCATTGTCCTGACAATAATGGAAGACTTCACAGGATAAATCTTCATCAGCGTAATAACCGGTATTTTTGCCTGTACAATCAAATTTCGATTGGGGTAAGAGAAGACTGAGACGATCTGGCTCTTCTTCTTCTTCTGGTTCGCTTGTTTTGCCTTTATCCTTGCTTTCCTGGAATTGAATTGACGAATAAAATATAAAATTTAAAGTTTTTTTTTAATTGGGCACTGCACAATAATCCTTTAAGAAGGGTGACAATTTGGTTTTCTAAAATGTTATTTATTTTTTTGCTATTTATTCTTTTGATGGTACTGTTTTTGTGTTAATGAAAGTTTAATTATAATTATTCAAATTTATTTCTAGTTTTTCTCGATATTGTTATTTACATAAACTTTTGCTTTTTGTTCAGTTGTCAGTGAAAGTTTTATAAATAACAGACGGCTATTCATTTAATTACTATTAATGAAGAAGTATGGAATTCCTACATAAATTTAAAGATAGCTAGAAATATTAATGCGTATAATTGCAATTAACCTAATTAAATAAATAGAAAATCAGCTTCTAGCTAATTATTTTAGTTTAAAACTATAAATCCTTTCCAATAATGTATGAAGTGTACAGAATGAAATTTATTTATGAATGAAGCAACAAAAAATTTCTTCCATAATATGTAAAATTAATTTAATTAAAAAAGGGAATGTAGTAATTAATTTGCTTAATTAATCTTTTAAATATTCTAAAACCAAATGTTTAAACTTACAGTTTGTCTGTAGCCTTGTTGATCTATGTACTGCTGCTGCTGCTGCACTTGTTTCCTGTAAACTTGTTGTTGTGGTCTTGGCTGTGGCCTAACTTGTACAGGAATTACATTCTGAATGTACGAATCTTCTGAATATGAAGGTCTCCTCACTTGAGTAGATGCAGGAGAAATATCTTCATCTTCTTCTTCCTCCTCATCACTTTCCTCGATAGCTGCAGTAGGTCTGAATGGTGTCGGAACGGTAGGCCCAAATCCTTTATTTTGTAGATGATGAATTTGCTCTGCAGTTAATTTAGTATAACCAGGTCCTTGCGTCGCCTGTCTCACCTGTAGATTGTGTTGCGGTAAAGCCGTACATAACGCAAATAGCGCAATGCATGCAGTCGCCAACATTAATTTCATCCTGCAAGAAAAATCCAAAAACACTTTCTCAATACCATTGTCTTAATAACAGGGCAGGGCATGTTATGCATCTCTCAGACAATTTTAAGATGACAATGTTGCGTAAACGAATAACTGGGAGCATTTAAACTTTCACTACCCACAGGTGTCACCTCACCTGTTTGTATGTTACAACTTCTTTTAAAGTGGAGCACGGCGTAGCTCACGCACCCAAGAAAGCACCACAATTTATTGATGCTGGAAGGTGGAGCAGCAAAATTGGAACAAATAATGGAAGCAAGTTGGATAATCGCATCATTAATATTTATATACTATGACATAACTCACCAATAGATATCTTATTTTAATTCCAAAGGGAAATTGTGTAATAATCTAGATCCAAAAAAAAGATGTGATAAAAATTTATAAATATTATTATGTAAAGTTATTTCCTGTTGGATATTACGTATCTGAGTAAGAATGCAAAACTGGAAACGCGCGCGCCAATGTACAATCTTACGGTGCATTATAATTTCCTACTTTCCAAGGTGTATTTTTTTAGAAAAATTAAATGTAGGCTATTAGTGTCATTCACCACATTTACGCTTTTTAATACTAATTATGGTACCTAGTCGGTCAATTACAAAACAACTACAACCAAATATGGGCACGTTCTAGCTGCATTACTTTTAATTTTATTGTGGTAAGAACTAATTACATTTAATGATTGATGATGTAGGGAATGTTATTCATTTTCTATGTTGCATAATGTTCATCAGGTTAATTCTCATTGTTAAATATGGAAGAAATTTCTATTGATTTGTGACGGTATTGATCATGATTCTTGAAGAATTTCTATAGTTATGATCTTGGTTATATCGGTGTATTAGATCTATTCGTGGAACTGTGTAATTGGTTCAAGTACAACTGAAAAGTTTTCTCTGCTTAATTTTAGTTGCACACCGTAAAACTCATTAAAAATGTTTGTTTCTAGAATTAATTTATATATTATTTGAAGCAATTATTATAAAAAAAAATATAATGAATATAATAACTCAATTTTTTTAATATAATAAAAATCTTTCGGTAATTACGATTCTGCATTTCTTAGATTTTTTTTAAATCTTCCAAATTTACTAATTGTTTTTAATTTTAACTTTGTTATAATTTGTTTTCTTGGAATTTAGTGCGTTATAATTTCTGAATACATTTCTTGTTAGTTCTAATTAAATATAAATAAATTTTTGTTAGTTGTAATTGTCAATTTTAAAGTTAATTAGAGCTTATTATGTCACCACACTACTAGTGGTGAAAAACATAATCTCCGTAACATTTCTCTAATTATATATTAAAAAGTTAGAAATGTTTTTACAAATAAAAAAGTTTAACGTGTAATGAGAGAGATATTTTATTCTGCAGGTAACAAACCATAAAAAAGGCGTTGTAATAAACTGAACTAATCTTTCTACTCATCTAGATAATCGTTACATAATTATAGAAATCACTTACTAATTCTTGGCAAAAAAATAATTACAACAACAAATTAATTATTGTCGATTGATTTGGGATAAGCTATTCATTTAAGACAAACTAAATAGCCCAATTCATAATAGGATCAATTTGACAATAGACGACAAGAAAATCAAAACAAATTTAGATACAATGAAAATCAATATCTTGCCAAGTAAATAAATATGACAATTGTACTTACTTCATTGAAATACAAAAAGTATTACAGCAAACCCGTATCTTAAAAAAAGTTCTTCATCTTGAAGTCTACAAAAATGATGAGATTTCTTTATTTATTTTTCTTAAACCAAATTAGCGTCCAAATTACTCTATTTTGAAACTGGTTGAATTTTTATGATTTTCGTTTTTGTTTAGTCTGGAAATTTGATAAAAATGCTTTGTTGTTATTTCTTACAACTCACAATTTATAAGTTCGCAATTGATCAACGAATTTTAGTAATGAATAATGAAAGCACACTAACGTCAGGTTATGGAAACGCCAATCAAATTTAAACAATGATTTTTTTTTTTTATTTAGATGCAATTGTTAAAACCTTAGCAACAATCGCTTTTGATGTTCGATTAATTTTGATTAGCGTTTGTCCAACCGAGCCTAACTCAGACCAGTTTTTCGCATTATGGAATTATTTAGAAATTTTGAGTCAAATGGTAATCTTCAGAGCTTAGAAGAGATCAAACTTCATTTTGATGCGTGACAATTTATAATTGGAATTTTTTCAAGCCTAATGCATCGAATTTTGTGTAAAGATTTGAAGATACAATATTAGAAGCTGAAATCTATTGATTGTGCAAAACGAAGAAAATTTAAATTAATTATAAAAATAAAAAAGGTGAAATGTAAATTAATTCAAAAAAATAAATCTATCAGTAATATTAAAAATCAGTTGATTAAACATTTACAAAATTATAAAATAGAGAAAATTTCTTTTTTAATTAAAATTCTTTAGAGTAACCATCCTTTCTCAAACAAATTATAACAAAGTTTAAGGAAGTACAAGTATGTAATTTTGATCGCGTTAACGAGTTCAAAAATAAATAATTGTACTAGTGATTACTTTATTAAATAAAAACAATTAAAAGACAATTTAAAATTTATTGCTTGTTTATTGCAACTATGTAACTCGTCGATAATAATTAAATTTTAATTTCCTAGTTGATAAGTTCAAATTAATTTCTTACGCAGTTGTGTAAATTTACTTTTGTTTATAGATGGATTATGTAAAGATAATTACGCAAACTTTCAACAAATATCTATAAATTTTATTAGTGCCAATTAATTGCACCTACCGCTATATACTTTTTGATAACATTTAACACATCTCCTCAAACACATTTCGAAATTTAAATGCCAACTTTAGTTTTCATCGATTTCATATTTTCTTGTTTGTTGCTAAAATTTGTCAAGCCATACAACTTTTTAAATTATATATAGAAAATTTGTTTTTAAATTTGTATTATTGAGACGATTTAACATAACAAAAATAAATAAATAAATAAGATTTAAGTCCTCCTGAATTTTATTCTTACATTTGTAAATTATTACTGCGTAAATATTTTATAAATTGAAAAATTACAATGTCAATTAAATTTAATTGAAATTGACCCATTAAAAAATTATAAGTTTGGCGTGATCAATTATATATATTTCTAATTAGCAGTAAAATTTTCCAATATGTTAACCTTTTATAAATAAATTATATTAAAAGTTCAGATTTCTATTTTATGGTGATGGGTTTTTATTTATAACATGACGGTTTCTTGTTACCTATAAGATTACCATTTATCTATAAAAATATATCATGTTATGGTAAAATAATTAAATGAAATGTCAACTGGCATTCCCATGTCACTCATTTTAGTTATTTAATATTAATTATGAATAATAAATTTATTTAAAAAATTAGTAGTTTTTGTAATATTTTATAAATATTTTTAAAAATAGTCCTAAATATTTAAAATGTTCAATAATTCAAAAGAAATCAAAATATTCTAAAACACAAAATAGAAACATTAAAAGAAGCAAAGAAAACATGTAGAAAACTATAGATTTAAAAAATAAACAGGAAAATATCCAAGACATCAATAGAGTTAGAAATTTTAATTAATGCAAAGGATTTCAAAAAAGAAATAAAAGAATACAAAAATATAAAAGTTCCAAAATAAAACATATATCATTTTAACTCGTAAGTCTCAGATATTGAAAATATAAAATAAGAATAAAGAATACTTAAAAAGTGCCAAGTTTCTATTTACTTTTTAATATGTTTTAAGACGCTTTACAGATCAAAGACACAAATTACATTTATAGTTAACAAAATCACAAATGCATCATACTGATGCATTTATTCACGAAAAATATTGATGACAATTTGATGACAAGACAAATCAGGTAATTACCAAGAATTATGGAATCCACCCATTAAAACCAACTAGTAACTGCATTAAAAAAGAAAATTTAATATATCGTAATGGAAAATAAAAATTTTTAATTAAATTTAAGATATATGAACTTCTAAAAACAACGTTTATTTATTTATTTATTTATTTTGTAATAAAAATGTTTCTTATTTAAGTTTTTTCGTATGTTTTTTATTACTTTTTTTTAATGAGAAATCTGAAGGTGTATGGTGGATGTTTTTGAATTATTAAATTAAAAATATCGAAATTATCTCAACAACTAAATTTTATAATTTATCGCGTCCGAAAAACATCAAAATTTGTTGAACAATTTTTACTTAACTTATATCTTCCATAAAAATGATTTATTTTCTAAAATAATAATATTACATTAAAGAATTAGAAATATAATAAAGCAGTTTAGAAGTTGATTCAAATAATTTTCTATAAAAAAAATTTTTAATGATCGATCAATCGTTTAAATATCCATAAAGTCGTTTAATCATATTAAATAGCAACATTGCGAATCTAATTAAATTTTTCTTTGTAAAATTGAAAATCTTATCAATCATTTCTTTCCAACTATCAATTTACTTGATTAACAAACTAAACGGTTGTACGCACGTAATTACAATGATTCAATTAAATGCATAACAAATCAGTGTTTTGAATTGATTTTAAGTAGAGAAAGTAATCGAAAGTCCTCTGATCGATCGTCATAAATTATCTCTCTCAAAGAAAGCTTAAAGTATATTTATTTAAAAATTTTAAATGTGTCAATTTTAACAATGTAATCGGAGATAAAAAAAAAGAAGGAAAAAATCTCACAACTTCATTAAATTGAACAAAGCAACGGAAATGGAACTAGGTGACAAACAAATTTTTGTTAAATAATTTATTGTTCCTGGGAAAGTGGATCTAACAATTCTTATTAGAAAAACCGTTAAGATTTTTTTTTTCGCATATAAAATTTTTTTGTTGATTTGCTTGGATAAATTTAGTGTCAAGGTAGAATTAACAACGGTCAGGTGCAAGGTATACGCGAGAGATTTTACTTTTCTTCTTAGAAAGAGCAAGTAATAACCCACTTTTCGCATTAATTTATAATTGAAACTGTTATGATAAGTGCAGCTCTTCTTTTATGATTAGAGATTAATATCAAACAACTTTTCACATTTTACGGTGATTGAATTACACTTTCCAGTTATGTTTTATGCAAACACAATTATCTATTGCATGAAGAAATTGGAGATTTATTAAAACTTAACAATTGAAGAGAAATTAATACGAAAAGTCTTTAAAGTTTGCGGGGCAATTTTACATTCTATTCACTTTTATGCAAATAAATTTAAAAAAATAATTAGATAAATTGTTCCAATTTATACATAATTAAAACAAATCACATTTTTGAAAACTAGGATTTTTCGAATTGTATTTTTTAAATTTACCTTATAGATTTTTAGGTGTCTTCTTTTAATCCGTGAGGACCACTTCTTTTTGATATCACGCCAACTTTATTACTGAACACGCGATCAGGGGATGGATTCTTTTTATTGAAACTTTTGAAAGTGTGCAGTGGGGAAATTTCCCCCCTTTCACCACTGTAGAACTTGCTTCTGGAGCTACTTAGAAGTTTAGGTGGGGAAAGTCGAGCATGCAAAAGAAATAAAAAAAACTTCCAGAGAATGATCTTGTTAATTAAAGTTTTATATGATTATTTTTGTTACGTTAAATATTGGTACAAAAAAAAAGATATAAAAATAGTGTTTTGAAAAGAAAGTGAGTGGTAGTTTTGCATAATTACATTTGGTCAAGTGTTAAGAATAAAGATGAATGTGTGTGATTACATCATTAAATGGAGAAAAGGTGTTATTATTATGTTTTTCTTAAATAGATTAATATTTATATTATAAGATTAACAGTGACAAATTTCTTTTGGGCAGTCGTAACTAATGATGACGTAAATATGTTAAATATTAAAATTTTGTTCTATAAATATATAAAGTTTATCTGTAATAATTTACTCAAATCAGCAAGAGTTAGGCTTAATAATGAAAGTAAATATGAATTGAAAAAGCTTTTGGATTAATATTTTTAACATGAATTTATTACTTTACTAATATTGCAAAGAATGTAGATAAAGGTACAATATGATGAAAAGCGGAATAAGTAATAAGACAGTTTATGGAATGGCGAAGAAAGAAATTTAAATGAAAATGAGGAGATTATATTCAAAAGGTACCAAAAATTAAAAAAAGGGAAAAATTGAAGTATTAATAGTTCTTGCATGGTCTAAAGATAAATATCCTTTAATTATAATGGGCAAGTACTATTCGATGATTTGTTAATGTTAGGACAAATAGACAAAATAATGAAAAAGGAAGAAAGAGCAAAAAAGAAAGAAGAAAAATATAGTAGAAAGTACAGTATAATCAGTCGGTACAAGAAGAGAACAAGAAATACTTCTGGTATAGTAAAATCAATGAGTAGAAGCTACAAAATGCTTATAGGCTTAACAGATAGGAATATCAATCTTCATATTTTGTGACGTCATTCTTCACATTATTTCTATCATACCTCAGGTTATACTTTTCAGTAACGATTTTTAAAGTTTGAACGATTGTGTTAAGATTTTTAAATACGATTATGAATAGAAATACACGTCACAATAACTCCGTTCCAAGCCAATGCCTTACTTGGCCACTCACTACGAAGAAAACCAATTCTCTTAAACTACTTAATTCATTTTAGACAAATTTTGACTTAATCACTTATGCACTAGGATAACGATTTAACCTTGAATGACAACTAAAATGAAGATGGTTTTGCTGCAACTCTACTTTTCAAAATGTGGAGATAATAAAGTAAGAATTAGCTAAATGAGATGATAAAAAAGATTTTGAATATTTATTTTGCAATATTTTATAAAAAAAATTGGAATGCGACTTTTTATTAATTAGATCATTTATTTTAATATATTTGGATCAAGGTCAATCTTTAATATTTTGTTATTATTACTCTTACAGGAAAAGTGTATTTTAAATAAATGTTGTAAATAGGTTTATAATTTATTTTATATGAAAGGGAAGTTACAATGACCGATTTCCTTTGAATTTCGTTACTATGACGGGCACCACGTTAATTAACATTAAGATACAGAGAATACTGAAAGATATAAAGTTGATTTAAATTTAAAATATCCTTTAACACATGAAGAAAGTAAAATGCGTCTAGAAATTGAGATTAATTACATTTTATTATTTATTTGGACACTTAATAGATTGAAAGTAATTGTAATCGTTTCCTTTTGTTTCTTTTAATTAACAAATTTATTAAGTTATCTGATACATTAAAGCTTAATTAGCAATGATTTCGTTTCCTTGCATTATTATAATATAATTATTAAAATTTTAAATTTTGTTTAAAAGGTGTTCGACCCAGGATATTATAAATTTCATATTTCACTTAACAATAATAATATCACTTGTAAGTACATAAAATGCATATCTAATCTTTTAAAGTGATTTGTTTTATTTATTTATTTTTTATTACAAAACTGATGAAGCAAATAAAATTACTTAAGATCGTTCAAAGGCTCTTTAAAATAAGATCAAATCTTATATTTCGAAGTCAAGAAAGTGTTGCTAATTTCCACAAATAAAAATTTCTTTCACTTATATTTGCCCCAGTTCAGACTTTTTTGTGAAACACAAACAATGTGCATGATTTTATGCATTTTAAGTAATACATTTTATCGAATCATCCTTTCGAAATAATTAAATCACCTTCGGAGCAAAAGATTTAAAAAAGGAATAGGTACATAAGGTGAAACCAAACTCGTGCCTTGATTTGATCGATTCGATGGTTATGAAAAAAAAAATGGATATGAACAAATAGTGCTGCATTTGTAAACCTATTGTGGCATTCGTTCTATTTATTGCCAAGATCATAAATGCAATGTAATTGGATCGTGAATTTGTACGTGCTGCCTGATATACAAATGCGATTAAACAGATCGCATATTTGGAATTATTCATAATTATAGCAGTATTTCTAATTAGAGTGCAATTTAAATACTAACCTATTAATTAAAAGAAGGATTTCAAAATAAATCACTGCAAAACTAATGTAATGATCGTTGGCCGTTTTGACTAAAATTCTAGCATCGAAAAAAATTACGAATTCTATGTAATGAATTATAGGGCCCATCTACGATACAATCGGTAGTACGACCTGCAGTACGATAAGTCCAAAGTTTTATCGTAGGACGTGTAGTTCCTGTCAAATCGTTGCGATCTGTAGTACACCCAATTGACGAAAGTTCACTTTTATTGTTTCAATCGTCGTTTCGATCTGCAGTTCAACCCTAGATAGGACCTGTCAATGACCTCTTTATTTGCCCATGTTTACTAGCTATTCAGGCAAGAAAATTGGTGAGATACAGAATTCACTCTTTTGTTATATTTTCCAATGTTCCTTCAAATATATGGTCAAAATTTTGAAAACAATTATACAAGGAAATCATTCAAACAAATTTGTCAGAAACAATTATAAATATTAAATTATTATGACCACGAAACAAAACGAGTTAGAAAATGAAAAACATGTAAGTAGAAGAGATAGGTTATTGAAATAATTATATCATAATAATTAATTTTAAATTCTACAGCAAGTTAAATATTACAAATTTAGTTTTTCTAAAAAATGAAAATTCTTATAAATTGATTTATTCATATCTTATTTTGCTAATTAATTTCTTTTCATAGTTATTTCTTTAAATTATAATCCTGCGTTGTTTTCTCTCATGTTCTAACCACATAATATAAATCTTTTTTAATTAAATTCATGTTTGGAACATTAAAACTGCCAGAAACAAATCCCGAAACATGCTCGCTAGAAATTTTTATTTAATTACCCAAACAATTATTATGATTTAGTGAAATGAATGTGAATCAGATTATTAAACCGATGGAAAGTGGAAGAGAAATAAATACAAAAGGATGTACAACAATAATTAAAGGAAACCATTTTGTTTCCTATCCTATTATTAAGAAGATTAATGCGTGCACACTTTTCAAATTGAAATAATAAAAAAATGATTGTTCATTCAGGAATTAAATTGATTTATACTTACAGGAATTGAAACAGGGTGTTAGGTTTTTAGCAAAATTTTTACGTATGTGGAATTTGAAAGAAAGTTGTCGATTATGTAATATTATCTTAGCTACAACCTGTAATCTATATATTATTATTATTGCAGTTTTATCGAGGTTCACTTTATTTAGTACACTTTCCAATATTTGTTTATTTAAATTGAATATTAATGGGAACGTACAAATGCTTCTAGACTTAAATTAACCAAAAATTTATATATATATATATATATATATATATATATATATATATATATATATATGCAAATAAAAGAAGAAAAGGTATTAACTTTAAATAATTTTATGATACGAGGAAGAGTTTGATTTCATTTTATTTATGTGGTAGAAATGTCTTTTCTTTAACTATTGGCTCAAAATATTTTAGAGATTAGAAAACTACTCTGTACTTTACATCAAGAAACGATGTTGAATGGATTCTTTTCCATGTTGAGAATAATGAACCTAGACTTTAAGATATCAAGTAGTTCTAGATAATTTATGATATTGGGAAAACAGGAATTATTATTCTGGATAGAAGAGTTAAAACTAATTTAATTTTTTTTTGTTACTGAAAAAAAAAACACCAAATAAATTTTGCTGTATAAATTATATTTTGTAATTTTTTAATTTCTGGCACAGCCTCCTAGGTATTAATGTAGATATAAATAGTCTTTTGAAGAAATCAAAAAATATACCTTAAAAGGAAAAACCATCAAACATGTTAAATATTCAAAAAAAAGAAGTTACATTCTTCTGTTGTATTAAATAACATGTAATTGACCTTACATCCAACCAAACTATTATAAAATTAATTATAAACCGATGTCGGCTTTCATAAAACCATTATGTAATTTTATTCAAATTCCTTAGAAATCCTGAACGCCTTTAGTCAAAAATGCTAATCATTCAAACACGTAGGACATAAAATCTCAAAAATTCAATTTTTAATAACAATCCAAAAATATTTCTTTAATTAAAACGAATCAATAAGATGAACTATCCAACCTTGAACACATCCTAATTCACTTTCCTTGTTTTTTTTTTCAGAATTTTATCAAATCAAGAATATTCGTGTTTGTAGGCTTTTAAAATGTATCGGTGTGAACAGATTTCCTGAATCTTAATTGGTTTATTAATTAAAATAACTAGGTTAATTTTTATGATTTTATATGGTGTGCAAATGTTATAAAACGTAACTGGATTTGCAGAATTTATAATTATGGAAATTGATGCATTTTATTTTTTGCTTTCTGCACATTTCTCCTGATAAGTGTGCGTTGAACTATAATTGCACGGTTTTAAATGCAACGGTTAACTTTTTTAATCCGGAAAGACATGCGTTTTTATTTCTTCATATTCATCCACAATTTTCACTTTCGTTTTTAGAATGTTCTTCCGAAAAATGTAACTTAAAACATAAATTGGCAAATAATTTTAAAAAATGAAGAAGAACCACATAAATCACATTTTAAAAATTTATATAACAAAATACATATAGCAATAATTTTTTTTTATATAATTTTTTATTGACAATTTTGTTTGAAAATTTTTAAGTACTTTGGACAAGACAAAAAAATTAAACAAAACAACGAACAAAGAAAACAAAATGTTAGCAAGAGTTGTTTGAATGTGTGTTATTATTTTATACATTATTGGCATTAAATAAATAAAGCAAACGATGAACATGTATTTTTGTGTTGATTATTTCCCTAATTTATTATGTTCACGCTTTTGCTTGTTATCTAAATAATTTACCACTAATTCCATTTGCGTTTTCCTCATTCTTCAGAGCACTCCCATTAAACTCCTTATTAATGTTCATTCGAGTTTGCAAAAGAATTTAAAAATTTTAATTTCACTTTCCTTCACATCCCACAACCTTATAAATAAAATGATGTCATTAAAATTTACTATTCCATTTTCTCTTATGCGTCTAAAACTTAATAAAAAAAATAAGTTACATCTATAATTATAAAATGTACACAATAATAAGTAGGTGTGAATTTTCTACGATCCAATTTTCAAAATGATGCAATCCTATACTTTTCTTCTTCCTTTGTATCAAATGAAACTAATTATTAAATTTATAAGCTGACATATGGCTTTAACCATCAAGAGCCTTTCAATTTAACCCAATTGCTAATAAAAAGCAGGAGAAAGTTTATATGCTTGGGTATACATTATGAGTAAATAATTTTATGTTTAAAAAGTTCAAGTTCATTGGCAGATTAAATTGTAAAATAAATTAATGATTAAAATTTATAAAAATTCTATTCGACATTCCACTTACATAATATTGTAAGGTCGGCCATCACAAATGGCGACCTGCGCTTAAATAAAGAGACCTAAAACATTAATACATATTTTAAATACGTGCCTCACATAATAATATTTATAGTACGATATCCTCAATTTTGATTTTTATTTTCTATATTTAGATTTCTCGTTATTTTTAAGTTTCTTTTTCAAATTATTCTATCCATAAATTAAAAAGTTGGAGAGGTAGAAAATTTAACAAAAATGAAAGTTGAAATGTTGCGAAGTTGAGGAAACATTCATAATTCTAAAAAAGAAAATGTTTAATGTTAAAAAAAATTGAAAGCTTAAAAGTTTGAAGATATTAAAAAAAACTGAGACTGTTAAAAGTTGAAAAGATTATCATAAAAATTAATAAGAGCAATAATCACCAAGTCCATATTTCTATTGTCATACTTTACTAATGTTATTTTTTATCTTGTTAGAAACTTCTGTTGAAGAAAAAATTGGAGTTTCATTTTCATTATTAAGTTCTGGTATGTTTCCATCGACAGTTTGTTGCAGGTACGACTGGGAAGTATTAGAGAAATGCTCCGCATATAGTTAATCCATAGATAAAAAATTGAAGAACGGTAAAGTGGTTTGCAGTAGAGGCAGTCCTAATGCCCTACTTTGTCAACCCATCCCCACCTTTTTTTTACTCAAAAAGTAATTTCTTATACCCTCTTATAAAAAGTTTTACATAGATAAATACAGAATATTAAAAAAGAAACAAAGAAGTATTTGAAGAAAGTTTTATTGGGCAATCTAGTGAATAATAAAATACATAAAACTATAAAATGAAAAATTATATTACAAATCTGTGGAAAACTTGAAAACTGTTTATAAAATTTGTTTTGGAAATATATAGTTTCTTGATAGTTGATTACACAGGTCGAAAAAAGTTGCTGTCCTTGAGATCAAAGCTATCATTTCTTATGTGTTTTCGCCCTCTAAATTCGAATTTCCATCTAGAAAAATATGCTATAAATGATTACGAGGTAAGTGATCTTGTATATATTCTAAAAAATATTATCCTGTTGGATGATTTTAGTTTTCACACATCGTGCAAGATTGGAATTTTATATAGAAGAGAATGCCTGGAGCAGGGGGTAAAAAATCCAAAGGAATAGCGTGATGCAGGCTCATACGACCTCAAGCGATTAGAGTGATTTAAAATGCTTCTGCAGTGATATCATTGTGAAGTGTTTGTTACAAAAACACTTTTCTCGTGAAATTTGACCCGCTTAGGTCGGATTTTACACCAGAGAATATCGACGGGTCAATGGTAAAAGGTTGTAACTCTCAAATTGCAAAAAGATCATTTTGCTACACTTTATGAAAGATTCAGGGTCTGCTGCTTCGAAAGGTAAATTGTTGGAAGCTTCACATGAAGGTATTTCCTGATTTGGAGACCATTAAAGACTCCAGCACTTATTTTTGCAGCAGATTTCTATTCCAGATCAGAATTGATTTGTTGATTAAGCCTCAAGATCGCAACACTATGTTCACCGTTCCCAGTTGTGAATCCTTGAGGTCATGATTTACTCAAAAACTGCGTTGTAGACATTTTTCTAATATGGATTTAGCGGGTAAAAGCACTAAAAGTACATAAGAAATAGTTTGATCTCAAGAACAGCAACTTTTTTTGTCGGCCTGTGTTATAGCAATGTTTTGAGATAAAATGTCCAAATCATATCATGCTGAAACTATATTAGAGTATGAAATATATCAAATGTACATATAAAGAGTGAATAATTAAAAATAGAATGTTACTTAATTAAAAATAAAATTAAAGTTTGTTCTCAGTATCAGATATACTCATTACAAAATCAGCTTGCCGTTTAATTGTTCTCTCTAAAATGTATTTTTTGTGTAGTTCTTCTAATAACATAGTTTTCTGCATACGTTCTTGAGCAATCTGCTCGATCTTCTTATAAAATGTTGAATTTGGAGGAAAACAACTTTTAAAATTTCTTCTGTCTAAACGGTAAACTTCGCAAATTTCGATTGCTATTACATTAGCAACACGCTTCTGATCTTTAGAAACTAGAGCTATTTCTCCAAAATAAGCACCATCTTGTAAATGACAAACCTAAGCATGATAAATTAATTATATAATTTACAAGTCATTACGATTTACAACTAGAGTTGTTTGGAAAATTCTTATCCTAACATTGGAAATAAAAGATTTTTGAGGTTTTAGTTTCTATTTTCCAACATAACCAACTTGATTCACTTAAACTATCGACCTTATGAATTTTTGTAACGATTTCATCGACCGTGGCAGTTGTTTTCGACATCCTAAGAGTTCATCGTTCTGAATAGATGTACGACCACATTTAAAGAAATTCAACAGCTCACTTTTAAATCTTTTAAAGTATAAATTTAACTCTTTTCAGTGTCGAAGTCAAATCTCTTAAAGCAAGATATTTCATAAAAAAGAGAAAGATCAAAACTTGATTGCTACAAACAAACAAGTCGCGGACCGTTCTAAGGACCCTATTTTAAAAGAATCAAGTGGTTATTTTGCAATCTCACGTCAACTCTGTCAGGCCCAAAATTTTCCAAACAATCCTCATATAAGTTTTGAATACCTCTTTCCCAGTAGGAGTAGAAACAGCCACTGTTCCATTAGCAATGAAATACATACAATCTCCAGATGTACCAGCTTTGACAATAATGTCATTATACAAAAAGACTTCATGTTTTAAATTGGAAACAACATCAGAGATTATATTACTTGGTAGGTATTTTAGCAAAGAAACGCTTTCGATTAATGTGCGGCAGCAGTGTAAATTTATTTCACGTCGTAAAGTATCTAAAATTAATAAAATAAAAAGTCCAAATTGTTGAAAGTTAAAAGTACGCACCTGATAACATATCTAGAATTGTACTTTCTCTAAAATATTTTCTTTGAAAGCGATATTCATAGTAAGAAAGGATTCTGTCTCTCATATTTTTAGGTAAATCCTTGAACGTCATGTATTTATTTAATTGTGACTTTATAGCATAATATTTGATCTCGGATGAATTTATAGACATCACCATTTGTATTATCAAAACTAAAATTGAAATTTTTGCATATTTTAAAATCTGTATAGATATTTTAACTGTTTTCTTTTTTCTTACCCAAAAATATATTAGTTGCTATGAATCCAATAATTGCATATATAATAAACAAAGCAAATTCGGCAATGTGTACGTAAAATTCATCCAATGGACGACTATAAGTTGGGTCTATGTTGATATCTAAAATAAAAGATGGCTGTGAAATCAACCAAAACTATAAAAAACTATAGAAATCAACAAAACTATTAAATATTTTTAAAGATAGGAGTATGTTACCGTGTGAAAAGAAGATATTAGACGGAGTTTTAATCGCAGTATTCAAAATTCCTACGAAAAGATGATATTTTGCTAACTAAACATTTCGCACCGACTGAATACGTTTTTTAACATAAAAAATGGATTTATAGCAAAATTCTCACGTGACTTGCATAATTGGAGTCCGGAATTGGATTCAGAATGCCAAAATACATAAAAGCAATATAGATTGGTCAAACATCCATCAACGTTTTTTCCAAATCTTTGTTATTGATTGAAAAAATGTACACTTCTCTCGCAGTCGCTCAAAGAAAAGAAACTTTACCTTCACCTACATTGCAAGAGGAGAAACAAGAATTATCGTCTCTTGTCTCCGGAATTGGGTCAGTTCTATGTTCAAAACTAGGACAGTAACAATAACACTACAAGGCAAAAGTGACGAGATAAGCATCCTCATAATCGGAAAGTTTAGGGAAATTATATCAAACATGATGCAAAATGCACTGGACGCCATTTCAAGCTTGTGCAAGAAAGATTTGTTATCAATTAGTATCGAGTAAACGGCCCTTTCAATAAGCGGCAACAACGTTGATTTTAAAACCTTAAAGATGTATAGAGCTACGTTCCCGAAGTCGAAGAAGTATCTGGAGCTCAGATTAAATACTAAATATACATAGATACTAGACATAATCATCTAGAAAACCGCGAAGGCAATTCGGTCACTGTTTGAAAAGAAAAACAATTTTGTATTGCACATTCCAGGCAACTAATAGTTTTTTATCTTCATTTTTTTAACTTAAATAAAACAATAGAATTTTCTTCTTTCAAGACATTGGACTTTTGCTATATTGCAAAATTAACACCTTATATAACAAAAAACTTAACTATTTGTAATTTTTTAGAGTTATGTAAATTTTAGGCCCAATTTAAATTATCATATAAATTATATTGTAAAAATTTAAGTAAAAAACGTTAGTATTGGAATAATAAAATACCGAAGAAATTAAGAAATTTCAAAAGGATTTAAACTTACGCATTAACCAAGCAACAGTCCTGTAGAGTGCTAAACAATAAATCGTAGCACTATCGTACAAAAGTAAATATGACTTCGGAGTAAAACCAAATGTTTTGTCTTGATACAATGCCCATCCAATAAAATTCAAAATAAAAATGTACCCACACGTAAACCAATGCAGAGCCAGCAGTATAATAAAAAGATACCTCAAACAGGTATGCACATAATAAAAATGCCTGATTACATCTGTTAAATTCTTGAAATAAATATAAATCGTACAAAACCTTGCAGCTTTCACGATACCAAATAATCTCAACCAAGGTATGGAAACACCCGAACCCGGATGAACCTTAGCATAGATGGAAATGCCTGCTTGAATTGGGAGACTACAAAGGAAGTTTATATAGAAAAAAGGACTCTTCATATACAACCTAAAAAAAAAAACAAATTTATTTCACAATGTTGAGAATGGGATGGTAGAACTTACTTCGCTATATATTTCGGTTTTATAATCACTTCTCTTTTATCTTTGATGCAATAACCAGTTATAAAAGTAATTAAAAAATCGCAGAAATTAACAAAATCGAAAATTAATTCGATCTTCTCTAGGATAATTATGAAGTCGTATCTGTAGGCTTTCGTAGGATAATTACCGTGAAAAGCGATGTTTAAAGGAACTATAAAAAGACTGATATATAATACGATACAAATCGCTAATTCCCAATACATTCTAAAAAATTAAAGAAATTGTGCATCATTGTGAAATAAGTGAATACAGTTGTTTAGCTATAATTCAGTTAGTTTTGAATGCATCTTACCTAAATATGCTTAGAGGATGTATTATATAATAGAGCTTCATATCTTTGATCCGTTTTCTTTCTTTTTCGATTGACGCCAAGCTTCGAAAATATATTTTTGTTCTTGGATTCTTCGGCCATATTTGTATTAGTTTCCGAATTTTACCAATTTCTTCTACTTCTAAATTTTCTAGTTCTAATGAGCATATATGGTTATAAAACATTCCTATTTACTCTGAAGTTTTGTACTGTCATTTGTATTTATTGACATAAACAATTTACAACAATTTTGCGAACGTCTATCTAAAGCAGGCCAAGCAATATTTAATATTTTTGAATATTTACAGCTATCGTCCAATTACAGAACTAAAACTTCTTAATTCGCTAATTGTTCGAAAAGAACCATTTTGTTGGCGAGTACATAGTACATCTACCTATATAGACTGTTACTGTTTTCTTTGCTACTTCCACAAATGTTCATTCTTTCAGTTTACTCTACGTCACTGAGCAGGAAGTTAATATAGTTTGTAGCAGGTTGTGGCAATTGCTTAACCAGTAGGTGCGCAATAATAGGAGATACCTTGTTCATTTACTTAATCATATTCACCGGAATTTAGGTGAATTTCATCATTTTTTCTAAAGTTGCTTGAAAATTGTCATAAATATCAATCAAAACTTGAGAATGTTTGCAAAAATTATAGCCCAAAAATATATATGGAGAGAGTGAGTCAGCTTAATTAAAGGGCTGAAATTGTCTGAAAAGCCATAATTAAAAATCGGTCTGGCAATGAAGGTCCATTTTCAAATACATACAGAATGCCTCAATTTCTACACAAAGATATTAATGTATATCCGCTGAAGAAGATATTTATGTGTACAAATTTAATAATCATTCATTTAATTTTATTATTTTTATTTATTTAATACAATATGTACATCAATATTATTATCTGAGATTTTTTTATTCAACTTTTTTTTCTTTTTCATCTTTCTTTCCAGACTCGAATAAAATTTTCTGTAATGCACTCATTGGAAGCTCTACACATAAACATCCAATCAATCCAATAAAATAAGATAAAA
>JAODAH020014558.1:0-13359 GCA_027574865.2 Coproporus ventriculus | reverse complement strand
TGGCGACCTCTAAATGCCTTAACTCAAGAGATAGCATATACGAAACACATGTATCAGAAAGAGATAAAGAAAAGCGAATAAATTTTGTATTCAACTTGAATGTCTCATCCTTGTCTCTGATTCTCTGTTATTGTTTGTCAATTAATGAATAAAGACGTTGTGTCAGATTGTGTAAAATCTGTGCTTCATAACAACAATTTGTATAAACTACTTCATTCTTTTCCTCTACTTTCAAAACACATACATAATCAAATTTTTGCACACGGTCATCACATTTATCATTAAATAAATATTCTACTGTTTCATACAGTCGAGTGCAGCCCACTCCAGGTTTTTTCTATTCTTTTCGTATGTTCAAATTTTTTCTTCAAATACGATCTTTGATTAGTTGTGCAAAAAATATGGATTAACAGGATTGTGTTTGTGATAGGATCTTTATAACTCAAAATACTGTCAGTCATTCATCATACGATTCGATTATATAATAGATAAAATTGATTGAACTAAAAAAACTGAGTATTAGTAAACGAAGTGGAATACTCAATTATTTTAGTTTAATTTTAATCTTACTTTCTTAATTACTCTATCCAAAGTTTAATAAAATTGTTTGTCTGGTTTAGAAATAAAATGAGATTAGATATTTCTTAAAAGCTTTTGTCAACGGTCTATACTCATGATTTTTCTTTCAGAATTTTGCATCTTCGCAAGGCCGAGAAAAAAATAATTAAATATTAAAAAGGCCATATTTTGAAGAAAGGAGGAATGGTCGAGATCTGCTGACCCTACCAAACATAGTTTTTCCATTCCAAAAGGCGAAATAACAGGATAACTTTGATCTTTTTGATGGGGCCATTCTACCAATCTCAACCAGAGATACTTATTAATTTAATTAATTGAATACTTTCTGCTCAGATATTTTGGCAAATATTAAGTTTAAGTAAGTAGTAGTCAGATATATTAATGCACTTAATTCTTCAGAAATATAAATTGCAACTGTCTGAAATGACTTACAATAATACATATAGCAAGTGAAGTATCAGCTTATAGATATCAAATTATTTTAACACCTTCTTAAAAGCAGCTTTTTTTATTGAAATTATTTTATTCATTTTTTGATTCAATGGACAATTTAGTTAGTTCAAAATTTCAAAACAATTTTTTAATTATCTAATTTGGTCATTATTTAAATGTTTGACGTATCATAAATGGGGAGAAATGGTAAGAACAAAATATTTCATTCAATCAGGTTAAATCTAAGAGTACAATTTCTATTGAACACTCACAATTTTTGATTATCTTCATTTTACATACGTGTACAGTTATTGCTATCACTGTTTTTAGGAAAAAACAGTTGCCCAAAGTAATACTTTGTAGCACTGTTTTTTGATAAATTTCAAGATTTGAAGTTGGCAGCATAGTTGAACTAGTTGACCAGTTTTGAACATCAGATGCTACGAACTATTTATTTTTGGTTTTATTAAAAAAGAATAAGATATAAAAATAGTGTCTACTAAAGTGGGTGTAACTTAATATTAAATCTCTTTTTAAATATTAGTTATTAACTAAACAAATTATCATTCCTTAAGTTAAGATATACATGTAAAAAATGTTACTAGATAATGTTCTAATTCAAATATTAAAAATTGTTTTTTTGTCATATATAATTATCCATTTATTTATTTTAATAATCAGCATTTTCAATTCTATTAGTTATTAAAACAACTAATATTTAATGTAAAAACATCAAAATGTTGATCATCTAGATAAATAATAGGATAATTAAATATGAAATAAAAGTTAATATTTAATTTAAATTCAAAATAAGCCGCGCTTGCGCGTCACGCAACCCGCTTCACCCCACATTAGTTTGTTCATAGCAGCCAATAGAGAGGACGCTTTGAACAAATTTTTTTTCAAAGAACGGATTGCTTCCTCTATCCACAGAGACAAGGATGAGGCTAGCAACTGGCATAGCAAATTTGTTTGCTTTTTACTATCTCTTTTTAACATTAACATTTTCAATGTATAGGTCATCTCTATCGTTAGGTGGCTGATTTACAAAGATGAATTTACTATTTTAACGGATTTTAGGGTCACTCAGTTTTCAACGTGCTTAGAAAACACAATCAGATTTCTTGCGTTATAATTTGTGTGTTTATTGGGGTGCCGTGCGAGGTTATATGGAGTCTTTTTAAAGGCTGATATAACGTATTAACTAATTTTCTTGTTTTTAATTTTGTTTGAGGTTTTATTCTAATAAAAATGGGGCGGTTTTGTATAGTTTGTAGACGGGAGGAAAGTGAAGTGCTAAAATTGCATTATTTACTATCTAACATCAACAGGTAAGAATTATAATATTATTTTTTTATTTATTTATTTACTAAATACAATTTAACATTCAGGTGCAGTTGTAGAAAAACTAATTAAAATTAGGCAACATTAAGAACAATTGTTGTTAACGTTTTATCCTTCACATCTAATCGTATTTAAGTAATTTTACATGATTTAAAATTGATTAGGACTTTAATAGTTATTTCTTCCTTCGTCCTATATGTCCCAGTTAACTTAACTGTTTTTCGCTAATGACTTTTCCTATCGATTTTATAATTACTTGACACTCTTTTCCTTATTCTATAATTACACCTTTTTCAATGTTTTTTCAATGTTGTTACGGTTTAGAGGTTTCTAAAATTTTTATGAGTTTTACAGGTTTGTAGTATATTGTTAGATGTTAGAAGCTTATATCACATTGGTAGCCTTTAGATGAGTTTTTGTTGTGCGGAAGGAATTATTAAGTGTGTACAATTTAATGTGGTACCACGGTAGCTTTATGTATTGTTTAAATTCATGAAATTTCTTATTTACTTTTTCTTTTCCTTTAAGGAAATATACAAATACTTTTCGAGAATAGTCATCAATAAAGGATAAGGAAATATCTGTGACAACCATGAAAATTTACTTAAATCGGTCCACACAAGTCGGAGTGGATAAATTCCAATGGTTCTGCTGCACATGACTCACTGGTATTTTTGTGGTTAAACAGCAATCTGCAGTGCTTTTCTTTAATACAACTTTCACACACAAAATCTATTTCCTTCTTTACAGTCATTCCATTTACCATGCTATAAGCTTTCGTTCGCCTGAACTTGATATATTTTTGTTGAAACTTGATTCAAATGGTACATTCCGTTGACTTGGGATGATGCAGCTGCAACTTTTCCATGCTTATCAAAAATAACGTACTTTTTGAATCAAACATTATTTTGTTTCCTCGACAAACTATTTTACTGACCGATAACAAGTTTAGTTAAAATCAGAACAAATATTGCCTCGGATAAGTCTCTTGTTGATTTCAGTTCAATAATTCCAATATAAGTTGTCAGAAGTTTACATTCGTTTGCCACAGTCACGGATTGATTACATTTTCTTTGATTAATCAAATTGTCCCTAATATTTGTAACATGCACAGTTATACCGGTGTCCATTAAATTATGTCCATGTATCATTCACTACTATTCTGCACATGGACATAATTTACTCCTACCCACTTCAGTTATGCACAAGTCATTTTCAAATATCGAGATATAGGACTATAGGTATTGTTGAGATGTATGTTAATTTTGCTTATGTTTTGTAGGTCGAAGTTATGGCAATAGCAGAAGTTTATAATTTACGTGGGTGTAACAATGCAGAGCTACAGGATTTGTAGTTTGCATTTTAACGATAAGTCATTCTTCAACTTTCACACAAGAAGGTTATGCCGGAATGCAATACCCACATTGCTACCGTACACACCATGGGGATCGCTTGAACCTACCAGACTTGCTGGTGCAGTAGATGTTGATTTATTACATTATGTTGAAGAAGAATCTGTTGCCATCGAAGCCGTAGTTTCATTTATTTATTACAATTACTTTTACTTTGTGTTTAATAAAAATATTAAGTATTTTATGTAAATATATTTATTATGCTTTTTTAAAGAATTATAAATTTTAATTAAATAACAAAAAATGATTGTGCTTTATTTCTTTTCCTAAGAAATTAGTTATGTATGTGTTTTTTAAATGTGAAGTGAATATATCTGTTGCCACGGTGAATGTGTGGGTAAGTCGAATTTTCCCAAAATTAGTTTAATGGCTTAACAGAAGTAGGGAAACGTTTCCTTCGTTGTCTATATGTGGCTAAGTCAAGAGTGATAAGAAAAGGAATTATTGTGATGTATATTTTTATCAATCTTAAGATTTCGAGATGTTAAATAGTCAAGTCAAAGTTTATAAGTCGTCCCATGAAAAGTAGAGAAACAAGACAACACATATTCATTGGAGCAACAGATATGATACTGCTACAGAAATATAAAAATAGTAAGTAATATTCACTTTTTATCTTTATTCCGTATTTCCATTAATATATTTTATTGTTTTTATTTTTTGCTTCGCAATCTTTGCAACTATTTACACGTGTGGAAAATATTTAAAGATATAATAATAAAATACTTTATTAATTTTTATTTTTATATATAAATAGCTATTTCAAATTTTGTCGCTGTTTTGATTTCTGCGCCATCTAACCTCATCAACCAGATTGTCATGTGAGATAACGCCATCTTGATTTAATGTATTAGGCAGAGATAATAAATATTAGACAAAGCGAATACAATTTTAGTATTGAGTTGCACGTTTCATCCTTGTCTCTGTCTATCACTTTTTACTCTATTGTAACGTAGCAACGTGCTCTCGGTTTTTGGTTACCTGTCATTAAGGTGTATGCAGGAATTTTGTACATCTAAAAATAAATTACTATTTTGTTCAAATAAAATTGGTGTATTTATAACACCCAATACACATACATCGCCAACAAGCTTCATTACCGCGCTATTGTATGAATGACAAATAAGGTAACCTCCATTGAATGAAATTTTACATCTGCATTATTTTTGACAAAACTTCAAATTTTCGGGATGTTCCTTAACATCCATCAAAATACGACACAATAACTAACCTCATTATTTTTTTATGTACTTTCTAATCACAGACATTTAGATTTCATATATGAACTTTTCAAGTTGGTGAAAACATTACCGCTAGAATGTCATTTCTAGTTTATTTCTTGTCGTCATTCTGACCCTTTTTTTATATATAAAAAAATCTTTCCACAAAAGATACAAAAGGTGTTCTCGTTTAATAAAGAAAATGCGATAGGAAAATAGACACTTTGGCGCGGCGGTCAGTTTAAGTTGGGTTAATCCTAATCTCATCGGATACATTTTAAAATTGCAATAGAGCACTTGGGCGCGGCGATCAGTTGGATTCAACCGCCTTTGCATATCCAGGTAACGGGATTAAACCCCGCGCAAAGTGTACGATCACTTATTTTTTTAAATTTGCTTTTCTAACGTTTAATTTATTTTTGGTAGCAAATCTATCTTATATTTAAAAATAAGTTGAATATTAAAAGCATTTTATATTTACATATTTTTCTTTAAATTGTGAAATTTTGTTCTTAATTATTCAATGACGGAGATCAAACGGTGAATTAAATTTTTGAACAACGAGCAATAAATTTTGATATTGTTTTTACCTAAACGTATAGACATTTTAATCCTTAATGGTAACCTGTTTTAAAAAGTTAAAAAAATAATAAATGCATGGATTTAAGCATACCTTATATTTTAACAAAATTAAGAATTACATAATGCATTTTTACTTTTTATAATTATTTTTACAAAATCAAATCGAGAAATTTTCCCACTTCTGTAACTCTTAATTAAATTTACAACATAATGCATACGCTTTGTAGATTGAGAATTAGGTAATTTTCTTTTGACATCTGCACTATTGATTTTTATACAGTGAGGTTTTGTTAAATACCTTTTGTTCGTTCAAAAGATAAGAGGGTGAAGATTTTTAAACAATTTTTCGTTTTTTCATTACACATTTCACTTTCACATTCAAACTGTTGACACCTTCACTTTTGACAATTCACTTTCACATTTCCACTTTTCGCATTTGCACTTTTGACAAATACATTTTTGACATTAAATTTGTTTATATAACAAGTAAATTTTAAAGTACCACCCTTACGATTTTTAACCTTACATAAATAAATTTCCTAACCCTCTAATTAAATTTGGAAAAACCCTTTAAGAATTTCTAAGTAAATTACAATAAATATCATTCAGTCCATCAGTATCTGACCTAAAATTAACCACTTTTTTGTAGTGTTTATTAATCCACAGCATTTTTAATATCATCATTTTTTTATAGAAATTTTCAGTTTATAAAGTTTTAGTTTCTTTGAAGTTAAAATAATGTTTACAATCTCTATGGTGTTTAACCAAAGCTGTAGATTCCTTATGTTTAATTTTGCAGTCATATTCATGTTGTTTCAAACGTTGTTTTAACTTATTTTCATGCTTTTATGAGCTCGTTGCGATTAAAGACCCCTGCAATAACTTCGAATCTTTTTATTTTTGTAACATTTTAAGAGATTAAGACACAATTTCAAAATAAAATCAACGTTTTTAGAAAATTATTAAATAAAGTCTTATTAAATGATCTAAGACCATATGTTAATTTTATCGTTTTCAAATAATTAAACCGACAATAGGATAAAAATTATTTTATTTATTTATAAATATTTGCAGAATGTTGCTCATACCAAGATGTCATTTTGAACTAACCTAGCATTCGTGTCATCTTGACGTATACGGATCGAATTGATAATTAGTTTTCAAGTGTTCGATAATCTCGTAACATCATTTCGTGAATTTAAAGTTTTCATCTTCTTTTCAATTTCTAAAGATTCTCTAAAAATTCTTTCCAAAACTTTTCGCTTGTAAATATAATTTTAGTTCGTTTAAAATTAATATGATGACCTGTTTCTTTTACATATTGTCATAATGTCGAAGTTTTTAATTCATTTTTAACAGCCAATTCGTGCTCCTTTATGCGACATTCAACTCTTCTTCCAATCTGACTTATATAAGAAGAAGAACATCTCTTACACGGTATCTTATAAACTCCTTGTGATTCAAGGTATAATTGATCTTTGTAATTCATTAGTAAATTACCAATTGTAAAATGTGGTCTGAAACAGGTTCTTACGATAATTTTTTGGGTTAAAAATTTTGAAAATCATATTATTACTATATCCATTTGCACTTAAAATTTCTCAAACCTTATTTTACCTTGTACAGATTATTACTTAGCACCTGTTTCAGAGCTCTTCGTATAAATTTGCATATTGGTTATGAAGAATTATTCCAGCAATATTAAACTGTTTTTTACCTTAGAAATCTCTTCAAGAGGACGAGTTATTGAAGTGAATCTTACTGCAGATAAAATTCTTAATTCATTTTTGATTAGATTTATTACACGTCGTTCTCGCCAGCAATTTTCCATAAATTTTGCAACTTACATAATTTTTTCATGAAAATATTTATTGGACCTACATCAATAATTTGATAATTATTTAATTATTTGACGTTTCATTAATTGGGATAAATATTACAAGCTGGCAACATTTCATGTATATAGGTATTTGCAATCAGTTTTCTGTTCCAAAAATTTTTGACTCTTTAGTAGCAGAACAATTAAAATGGTTTACAAGTCACATACTAAGCAATAATCAGCACGGAATTGTGTCAGGTCATTCTACTTGTATTAACCTTTTGACATTTTAATCTTATGTATTAGAAGTTTTCGCAAATGGAAATCAAGTAGATGTATACTGATTTTGCCAAAGCGTTTGATAGAGTACTAATTGCTAAACTCAGATCATTAGGATTCAACAACAAGGTAGTAGACTGGTTGCAAAGTTTTCTTGATAACAGAAGCCAATGCATAAAAATTAAAAATTATTTATCGAAACCTTTTAATGTCACGTCGGGGGTACCCCCAGGGTCCCATTGCGGCCCTGCACTTTTTTTTACTATTTATTAATGATTTGGCTGAAGTATTTGAATATAGTGAATGTTTGTTCTATGCCGATGATTTGAAAATCTTCAGAATTATCCAATCGATTGAGGATTGCAAACTGCTTGAAGCTGATTTGAATAATTTAAACAAACGTATGTAATCGGTATGGAACATATTTTTCATTTTACAATTCAATAAACCATCATGCGTACTTGTAATAAATTTAAAAAAAACATAATTTTGATATTTTTGAAGTTCATTCATTCTTTAGGCGTAAATGACTAAACATGCTTTTGAGGGCTTAGTAATTATATAATTTGTGTCCACTTAATATTGTGTTTTCCTGTGTTTATTGATTTATTCTACTATACTTTTTTATTATTGTTAAATTTGTTTATGATTGTATATTGTATTTAAAGACTTGGGCCGTAAATAAAAATAAATAAATAAATATAACGTAACGTAGTAGTGATGACGTGTGATGAAAGTTGTATATATAGGATATAGGTAAATTTTATATTTAAACAATATTTGAAAAGTTGGAGATAAAAATCTCAATAGAATTTCGAGGCTTAAGTTTTACCCTTTTTTTACTTTTTTATTTCTATATTAAACTTCTGTGCCATATATGATATTTAAAGGCCCGTTGAACATCCCTTGCTAGAGGAAAAACCAAATTGCGCAAAAACTAATGAACATTTTTGAAAATTTTTTTTGCTAAATTAATAAAAAAATCATAGATTCTGCACTTAGTGCCCTATTTTTAATTTTTTCTTTCGTTTTTTCAGAAAATAAATTATTTTTGCAGATATTTTTAAAAAAAGGGCTCTATGTGCAGTATTCGTGATTTTTTTAAAGAATTTAACAAAAAGAATTTCTCAAAAATATTTCTTAGTTTTCGCCTAATATGACTTATTAATTATTACGATTTTTTGCCATAAATATCTGACTTTAGTTTAACGTCTAATTGATAGAGCGTGCTTTCATCGAGTTGAAGAGTATGCAACCGGCGTTTATTTACTTAAGAGTTTCAGGTAGTCCCTTCACTTAGTAGTATGACTAGCCAAAGCCTCCTACACTAGATGTAGGAGGCTTTGGACTAGCCAATTGCAAATATATAAACCATAACCATAAATGGAACAAAAGTAAAGAGGCAATAAAATGTATAACATCCACCAAACTATTTTCAAAATAATGTTATGTTCTATAACTCATTTATTGCTTATATCTGTATAGTTATTTTGTGATTTTCTTATCGAAATTTTGTTAATTTCATTTTTTAAATAAAAAATAAACTTAATTTCTATTTTTTATAATTATCAATCAATGACGCATTTCGCTGAACGAGAGCTTTCTCAATCTGAATTTTCATTAAGAAAGCTGAAAATAAAAAGTTAAAAGTGAAAATTAATTTTGTTTTATTTTTAATTTAAAATAAAAATGAATAACCATCATGTAAAAAAGGGTTGATATATTTATTTACTTTAAATCAATATGTATTTTAGAAATAAAAAAAGAGAGAAATCTTACGAATTAACGAAAAAGTGTTTCTCCGAATGTTGCAAATGGAATTTTTACATCCATTACATATGCCTAGTAAGTTTTGATTAGAATCGATGCCATATTTGATTTCTGAACAAAATTTTACATTAAAAAAACACTGCCAACTCGATTTCGATGATTTTGGATATTGTGAGTTATGATTCTAGGACTGATGTGGTAAATATGATATAAAAAGTTTTTATTTTAGATCACGGGTAAGATGAAATATCAATCGGTTCATGAAGAAAAAAAAATTATTCAAGAAAATATGGATTAAAAAACTTCCAACAAAAAAAAAACAGTGTACTGAAACAAGTCAAGTATGGCACAAAATGTAATTATACTGAAGAGGATTTGTTAAATGCCATGGAAAGTACGCGTTCTGGTACTCAGTTAGAGTAACAGCGGTAAAACACTAAGATTCTTTTTAATGGGAATTTTCGCATTTTTAAAAGACTTACATTTTTTAATTCTTTAAAAATTTGTACAAATTTTTTTTAGCTATTATTGCATTTTTGTTACTATGGCTTATTATTACCATAAAACAATTTTTCTTTGTTTGTAGACGAAGCTGCAGGGATGAAATGCCATTCCGTTCCTCCAATTGCAATGCTAAATTCAGCTTCTTTTTCTACAATCAGAATCTCCTTTCGTAATTATTTTGCTGCTCCTACATATATAGTATCATTGTCACTATATTGATGATGACATCTCAATCTGCTTGCAGTAAATCGGCGAAAAGCAGCAATGAATGTGATAGTTGTCATGTCACTGACTACTTCTATGTGAATTGCTTTTGTTGCAAGATAGATAAATATGGCAATGTAACGTTTATGAGATTTATGGCAACGACCTTTGGTTATCTTAATTGAAATTGGGCCTGCAAAATCCACTCCAATGTGAGTAAATGCTTTAGAAGGTGTCGCTCTCGGTTTTGGAAGTTGTCCCATTATTTGAATTGTTGCATTAGCTCTGTACCTGATACATATGTTACATTTTTTTACAATCCCTTTTATCGCATTTTTAGCATTCGTGATCCAGTATTGTCTTCTTACATACGCCAGCATGGCTTCAACCCCACTATGAAGTGTCATTTCATGAGCATCTAATAGTATTAACTGTGAGAGGTGATGCTTCGCAGGCAACAGAATTGGGTGCTTCTAATTATAAGGTACCTGAGAGTGCATAAGTCTTCCTCGAACTCTTAACATTTGATAATTATCCAAGAATGGATTTAAAACCTTTATCTGGCTTGTCTTCGATATTTGTTCTTCTTTCTTGAGTGATGTTACTTCAGATTTCAACTCTTCCTCTTGGATTTTTCTTATTACTGAGTATAATGTGTTACTCATTTCTTTGAAAGTCAGATGTCTATCATTTCTCTTGTATCTCATTCTTCGACAGTACGATAAAACTCTTAATAACTTTGTGAGATTGGAAAATCTGATCGTTATGTCTTCTCTATTCTTCGGAATAGTCAGATGACACATGATCTGTTGGCAATTTGTTTCACTAGGGCGAGGTTGCTGCGGCCATTCTTGTTGATTATGTTTGAACCATGTTGGTTCTTGCCACCATATTTCTTGTTGCAGTAATTGATTTGGATCTATATCTCTAGTGATGATATCAACAGAATTGTCACATGTTCTGATGTGAAGCCATTTGTTGGATGGAATCAGTTGTTGGATTTCTGCAACTCTGTTTGATACAAACGTTTTCCATTTATTTGGCTCTCCTTGTATCCATGCCAATGCGATCATTGAATCTGTCCAAGCATATATGGATTCTTTGTTAACTTGTAATGACGTTGTGATTTTATGCCAAAAGAAAAGCAGAGCATAACTCTAATCTGGGTAATGTAGCTTTTGTCTTAATTGGTGCTACCTTATACAGCTTCTCCAGAGACTACTCTGCTATATACAACTACGCCATCCGCCTTTTCAGATGCGTCACAAAATCCATGTATTTCTAAAAACCCTTGTGAGATATTTATCTGTGTTTGGAATTTAATCCATTGTTTCTCCTGATGTGCAGTCATTTTTTGATCCGAGGTTTTTCCTTCGGTCCAGAACGCTTGGATTAATAATGTCTTTTTGATTGTTATCGTTGACAACCATCCCAGAGGATCAAATACTTTGGACAGTTCAGATAAAATGAATCTCTTGATAAACTTTTTGCTGATTTTTATCTTAACATGGAATGAAAATGTGTCTTTGTTTGGATTCCAAAGTAATTCTAGAGATTTTGTCATTTCCCCACTTGATGGTTCAAATATCGGTTGTTCTTTTAATTCCTCTAGTAAAGAGTTAATCAATCTAGGATCATTGCTAGACCATTTCCTTAGATTGAAGCCGCCTCTTTTAAGTTGGGCTATTAGATCTTCTTGAAGTTGAATTGCTTTTCAATTTCTGATGCTCCAGAAAGTACGTCATCAAAAAAAATCAATTTTTACCACTTTGGAAGCTGTTGGGAAATTGTACTTTTCATCTTCGGCAAGTTGGTTTAGCGTACGTATTGCCAAATATGGTGCGGCTGATGTATCATATGTAACTGTTTTTAGTTGAGTCGATCATTTGGATTAAACCTCCATAATATTCTTTGTAGGGCTGACCATCTTGGTGTATACGAATCTACCGGTACATCTTTTCTATGTCAGCAGTGAAGGCTATCTTGTGCCTTTTCCATCTTACTAATATCTCAGATAGATCGTTTGGCAATCTTGGACCAACGTACATTTTTTCGTTGAGACTTGTCTGATTGTTTGTCTTGTAAGATGCATCAAACACTACTCTAAGTTTTGTAGTGCTATTTTATATAATGAATAATTTCTTATGATTATTGATTAGCTTCATGTATCCCAACTTGATGTATTCTTGTATGAATTCATTGTAGGCTTTCCTTAGTGGCTTTAAGTTTTTTCTCTAATTGTAGGAAACGTGCTGTTGCTCTTATCTTAGAATCTCCTAGATGTGGAGGTATTTCTTTAAATGGAATGCGAACCGTGTATATTCCGTCCCTCTCACGTTTGGTACTGCTTGTGCAAAACCTTTCACAAAGAGTTTCTTCCTCAAACCACGCTTTTACTGTGTGACGTCAGACATCTTATAATTTGTTCACTTCTGTTTTTTTGATGGAGTTTTCCAGATATTGCAAGACCAAACTCTGTTTTTTGGCTAATCAGTCCATTCTTCTTTATTAGTCCATTCAGCAGAATTTTGCTAAATTCACTTGCTCCAAGTATGTCTATTTATCCAGGATTATTAAAATATGGGTCTACCAGAATTTCATTTTCCCAAAGGTTTACCATTGATTGTGATAGTTATGATTCTGGAAATTATTCAGTTAGCTTAGGTAGTACTAGTAGTTTCGTATTTGGCTTCATTTACGCATGTTGTGGTTTTGGCTTCTTGAATCAAGCCTTCTATTTCCGTAATGCGATTGTTCATCTTTTTTATTATTCCCGAGGGAACGTTACTAGTTATAATAGAAATGTTTTGAATGATGGATTTTACTTCATCGAATTTGCTTTTAATTTGTTGCATGTAGTTCGATTTCTTTTATGAGTGTTCCGGAATATTGATGTCTTCACAGACTTTGTGATTTTTCTCTGTTTGTGTCCAAAGATCATCTAGTTGTAGGGATAGTGCTGTTACTTGGCTCCGCGTCCGATGCATTGTGTTCAGTTGATTGATGATGTCCGCAGTTTGCTCTCCAAAGGACTCTTGAGTTTTGGCAATTTTCTTTAATTGCTCCATTGTTGTTGATTGTTTTGTTTTTTTAGGTGGATTCGATTTGTAATTGTTAATTAAGGAAAAGATGTTTTGTTAAGTGTAGGATCCCAATGAGTAGGTTTAGGATCCGGTACGAAGGACCAACTGTACTAGTAGCTTGTACAGGTGAG
>JAODAH020014535.1:0-21599 GCA_027574865.2 Coproporus ventriculus | reverse complement strand
TTTTAAATTCTTTTTTTTACTTTTTTCCATTCAAATAACACAGGAAATCTTGCCTCATAGCTCGACAAAAGTTGCGAGGTAAATTCTCCCAAAATTTTAGAAAATGTTTTTTTTATTCATTGTAGGGAAGACTTTCCAATTATATTATGTTATGTTCATAAAGTAGATACATTTACGCACCAAATGCTGCGGCGCTTTTTTTTCAAACCTTCATTACAATGCTAGAGAGAGCAAAAGACCCAAACTGTCGCACGGTCTTCCATGCATGTATTTTTTGACGCTGAACCTGTATTTCAGGTCAAAAGCAGTCACGCGCTCCCCTAAATTTCCCCCCACCGTCAACAACATATCCTAAATAGAGTGAAAATGATTTTAATTTCCAGGAATGTTGAAAATTTGACAGTCATTGCAAAACAACTTCACGAGAAGATCTGTGAATTTTTTTGCTCATAGTAAAACCCACTTCTTCCGTCGAACTAGTAAAGGCTGCTTTGGTAATTGAAGTCCATATTAGGATTAGTACTTGAAGAATTCAAAATTGTTTGATAGAAGGAGGATTAGCTAGTCGTTTTCATGTCAAAATATCGAACTTTTCAAAAAAAAAAAAAAAAAAAATGTGCAGGTTCGTTTATATTTAGTGAAGAAATAAAATTTAATCTTTTAAATATTAACTGTAAAGCAACCTATGGGAAAAATGCTAGATCCATTTTGGATTTAGTGTATATTAAAGAGCAATTACTGTTTTATTTTTAGGTAAAAGAAAACAATTATTGTGCTCTATCACTTTGTACACCAATAAAGTGATAGAGCATAATAAATTAATTTTTCAAAAATTTAATTATATATCAACAGAATTAATAAGAGTAATTGAATTATGAAAATTCAAGTTACAATTGAAAGAATCGCAGAAATGCACCTTGTTTACATTTGTTCACGGCTTAAGCAAATAAGCAATTTAATTTCTTTGGTTTTTATGTTCTACTGCTTAAATCTAATCTTCAATTAACAGTTGCCACAGTAATTGATCAACATTGAGCAGTATGTATAAGGTGCAGTGGGGTAAGATCGTAAACGGGGCAAGATCGTAATCGGACTATATTTATTCACAACTTCTCGTGCAGTTTGCAACAAACCTAAGTATATCTCTCTGTTTGTTCGCTTAAACTTAAACTTTAAGGCTTAAAGAATGTAGATTTCCAGCGGGCGTTGAATTTTTCTTTTTTTTTGAAAAGAGGGCTGTATACCAAATAAGTTTGACCATCGTAAAGAAGGGGAGGCTTCACCGCATACAGAGTCTAATTCATCTTAAATTTCCTGAGTCTTTTAGTCTTTTAAATAAAGTAGTTTTACCGCTGAGTGATACTCAATTTTCTCCATCGTTGACAGTTAGTGACAGTTGACAACTTTGGAGGAGTGATACAGGCAAAGTAATACTCAAAATTATTTGAAATTTTTACGGTTTACATATGTCAAGGCCATCTATTGGATGGTGAAAGAATGTTTTGCTACAGTTACTTTATGCCGACGAAACCGAAAACTGTTCAAATAGCCCTTGTACTTTTTAAAATATCTACTTGAGAAAAGTGATTTTAAATTAAGTACCGCTATTACGTTATGAGTAAAGTACCTGCCAGCAAAACTCCAGTTAAGTGGTCCTTTAGTATATTGTCCATTTTTAATACATTTAAAAAAAGAACGTCCTTACTTTTTAGAAGACTATTCCAAAAATATAAAGTTAAAGGAAAATAAACCATTAAAGTTTTTTGACAGAATTTTTCGTAAAAACTATTTATCAAAAATCGTTTAATGACAATATGATCGAATTTATTCTCATTACCACCTTTAAGTATTATTGAAAGCTCTTGTTTCAAAATTTGTAAAGAAGAGCTTTCTCGGCATTACAATGGATTAATGATCAGCTTGGAATGGAATCAACTACATTATTTAATTGTAAGCGTTTCAGCAGTCACACAACTGTAATAATATCGCAATGTAATTTCGTCAAAGCACTTTCTAGATTGGCGGAAAAGTGAAATTATATTGAACGCGTTACCAAGTACTCTGATTCGGATGAGTACGAGGGACAGGAAAATTTGAATCCTCTTTCGTTGTTTTTTAGAAATTAGACACTTTTAAAATAACCATCTACTTTAGGCACACAATTTACCTATGCACATTTTTTGTAACTTAAAAAAAGTCTCAGGTGAATTCGTGCAATGAATGAGACATTAACAAATATATGTTTCTCCTTCTAATTATCAATTGTTTGACATGCTTTGTGGAAGCTGGCATTGTTATGATGAAGAATGATGCGACGTGAGCGGTTGTTTGACTTATGTCAAAACAAACTGCTATTTACTTTCTATTCTGATTTTTGCAGTTCCTCGATAGAATTTGTGAGCCTTTTCTTTCTCTAATTAAGACGAGTTTTTTTGAGTTTCGGTCAAATTATGCAAAATCCATTGGAAACAAATCTTTTTCATAGCTAAATATTCATGCAAAATCGAATGTAGTGCAGTCTTCGATATGCATAAGGATGTCTCTATCTCATTCTAAGTCACATGGCGATCTTCTTCACACATGCTGCGCACAGCATGGATGTTTTTTGGAGTGAAAACCAATTTTGGTCAACCTGAACCGAAATTTATCACTGCAATGCAATTATAAACAGTCTTTTCTGATGGTGTTTTATTGTCAAAAGTTGAGAGAAGAGATTTTATACGTTGTTATTTACAAAAACTAAAAAATCTTCCAACGAAAACCATCATGTGAAATTTCCATATTTTTTTCAGCATTAAGTAGTTGCTCCAACTATAAAAAAATACTCGATATAATGCAAATTTAGTTCAATTAGACTAGACCTAAGTTAAAAAATACTATAACAAAATTAATAATTCATCTACACACAAGACTTCTTTTGGGTATCATAAATTAATTGGTTTTTAATCACTTAAATAGTCATAAATTCATAAATAAAAAAAATTCTTATATTTTAAAATTGTTATTAAATATATTTTAAACATAAAACGCAAAATCCACTCTTTAATACTTTGCAAGTGCATTTAGAAAATCCAGATAAGCTTGTCCCGTAAATACTTACTGCTTGTAAATCGAATGCTGTTAAAGTACGAGTAAATATTATTCCAGGAAAGTGTAGTAAATAAAAAGTTTATCTGCATTTAAATATCTGTTCAGTAACGATTTTAAAATGTTTGATAGAAAAATTACATTTTCCCAAAATTTATTTTGTTTAAATTCATGGATAGCTATTAAAATTGAAATGTAATGTCGGAAGTTGTCTTATATATTACCATAAGTAAACCGACAACATTTTTGTAATTTATTTATCATCAGAGATAATTAATTATTTATTATTACAAGTAATTAAATCGGAGATTGGTTTATACATACAATTTTTTACACTTTTCTAATTTTCCGTCAGATTTCTCAATTCTACACTAACCTCATCAAATAGGCTAACAAAAGTCTATTTTTTTTTATTTTTCTCTTTGTGATAATTTGCGGATATCCAATCATTTTATCTCTTCGTCTTTGCATTTTAGTCAAATATTTATTTTTCTTGTAGTTTAAGTATTTATATTTCCTCATATTTATATTCGGTACATGAATTGATTAAGTAAAAAGTGCTGTTTTTATTTTTCCTTGATGGCTTAATTCCTTGCATTTTTTATATTTCCAAAATGTTTAAATTTGGTTGAATCCACCTTCATTGCGGATTTAATGCCCTCTTTGATTTTTTACTGTTGCTTTTTTAGAGAATTCTTGAAATTCAACAACTTTATTTTTTTTTAGAACCACTGTTTTTCTATTCATGATTTTTGTAAATTTTTGTTTTGCATTTAAATAATAATTTTTGGGTGTGGGTGGGGAGCATTAGGTACTAAGGTTACTAGCTACCATACTGACCTATCAAAGAGTTAGTCTATCACGTTTCATACGCATAAGATTTACATAACAAGTTATAAAGTGTAAATATCACAGAGAGTAATGCTGGTATAAAATCCACAAAAGAAGCATAACGAAGATATTTGCAGTGCGTTATATCACGTATCATCCTTTTTATAAAAAAATTGTTCTGTGTTAATCTTCTTGTCGCTCTTCCCTCCAAGGAATTCCTCGTCTTAAATTTCCTTCGTTATTTCTTCTTCGTTTGAAAGTTACACATCCTTGGTACGCGCTTATCTTAAGAAAATTAGTAAAGAAGATTGGAGCGTGTTTTCCCATTTTCTGTGTTTTTCTCTCTCTAGCATTGCCATGTAGGTCTGAAAAAAATAGGGTCACTTGGTGAGTATAGTTTGTGAACATAACATAATATAATTGGAAAGTCGTCCTTACAATGAATGAAACAATATTTTCTGAAACGTTAATTTTGGGAACACTTGCCCCGCATATGGGGCAAGTTTTTTCAAGGCTATGGGGCAAGTTTTCCCAGGTTATTTAAATGGAGAAAAATGATTTTTTGTTTGCTTTTTTTTTAATATTAATTTTTATTTTAACCATTGTTAAAATGTAAAAAACGTAAATTTTTTTTTCTCTAAACTAGATAATAATAATATTTTGCTTTTTAAAGAGATAAATAATTTTTAATTTTTTTTTCGTTTAGCTCTAATTAGATTCTTCCGATAGATAGTTAATAGACGTAAACATTTTAAGCTTATTAATAAATTGACATAAATAAATGAAAAACTTAATTTGGTGCAAGTTTTCACATGGGAAAACTTGTTCCAAAGAAAAGGGAAAACTTGCCCTATCTTAGCTCTAGTAAATTATTGTTCTAAAAAATTGATATGAATGAATTTCAAATTGATCTTGGTACGGGATGATGTACTTAACGGTTCAATAGACTTTTCCACCATTTAAAAATAAATATATAGTTTACTATGTTAAAGCACATATACATAAAAAATATCAAAATCGTGGATGTGGATACTTTCATGCAAAGAAAAAGTACAAAAATATTTTTTTTGCTGTTAACAAACACAGTTTGCCTTCAAATTTTAAGTGGATATTCGTTGTTTTATGGGTTTGTAATTAAAAATAAATAAATAAATAATTCCAACGTTATAGCACTAATTAATCGAAAATTTGAAAACTTGCCCTTGTGTAAAATTGCCCCGGTCTCCTCATTATAATGTAATAAAAAAATTATCTTTTTAAATAATAGTTTATTATTATATGAGCGATTATACCAGCTATTATTCGCAAGTAATTTTCATAATCTCTACAATTTTGCAGAAAATTCAAAACAAATATTGAAGAATAAATTGACAACAAATAATTGGAATTTAATTAATATTTTCGGGGTAGGTCTGCACCAAACCTAGAAATGTAAATTTTAATAATTATCTCACATGGTTATTTTCCTCGAGTATGCCTTGAAGAAGACTTCCATATTCGGGATAAAAATTCAATTTAGCGATTAATTATATAACTAACTATTTTAAACTTATTTACTTATCTCTAGAGATGCAAAATATTGCATATTATTTTTTTTTTTTCGAAGATAGCATTTTATTCTAATATTGACATGACATTTTCAAAACTGTTGTAGCTTACACAACATTTTAGTTTGCGTCATTAGTTACATAATACAAAGTTTGCATATGCCATTTTCAATAATAAGATGACTATTCAGAAGACTTCGCTTTTCCTGTATTCCACTATTTTTTTTTATCTACGCAATACATTGGCCAAATTCAATTTTTATAAGTTTTATCCATATGCATATGTCACATTTAATATAATTATAAGCACCGTAGGAATTAAAACGATATGCTGAAATTCTCTGAGTTAGCACATTGGAAATTTAGTAAATAACTAAAAAATCACTACGTTAGTCAATACATATTACAGTTGAACTAGATAACTTGCACTACGAAACTCTATACAGATTTCGTATTGTAATTTCTTGTTTGAAGGTTAAAGGTGAGTAAGTGTGGGTATTTAACTTTCCGATATCTAACTTTCTCACGACTAGATTCCCGATAGCTAAAATCCCGACTGACTTATTTTCCCAAAGACCAAATTCCTGAACACCAATTTTTCGACAAGTCAACTTCCCGACAAAGCAAAGCAACAAAATACATCACTCTGTAATTACACAAGAATTACGATAGCAGTACAAGAAGGAAAGTGACACTTAGAAAACACAAGCGACATAAAAAAGGCAAAAAGGGGCATCTAAACCACTCCATGATACTATAAGAGCACTAACCAAGAACAAATTAGTAAACGGCTCTCATACATGTTCTTACAAAAAGGCGTTTTCTTCCTGAAACAAATTGATTATAGAAATCCAGGATCAAGTTATCTGTACAACAACTACAGGAAATACATTCTAAAAGGTACATCTATCAAAGAAGATAGATGCAGAAAATGCCATCTAATATCCGAGACAAGAGATTACATAATCTCAGGATCTAAAATGCTCGCAAGTAAGGACTGCACAAATAGATACAATGCAGTAGCTAAAATATCCATCAAGAAATAACTATAAAATACAATTTGAATTCTGACACTCGAGAGAATATGGAAACAAAATTTTAGCAAAATTCTGAGATTTTTTGAAAAAGTCCACATTTCACAAATCTAATCAAAAAAAGGCTAAAATAAAAAAAAAACTTTAAAATAGAAATAAATATAAAAGCAAAAATTGAAAATGGGATTTTGTGATGCCTCCAGGCACGTGTTTTGACCTTACCCGTCTCATCAGTGGAGAGAATTTAAAAAAAAAAAATTAATAAGCACAAAATTTTTTTTTTAAGAATTGTAAATTTAAATGAAATATAATCTTTAAGGGAAAGTTTTTTGTTTTACTTTCTAACCAAAAATCACTAGCAGAATCTGTATCTAATTGTTTGTTTGTCTTTCCATTATAATAATTTTTTATAGTTTTTTTTTTTAAAATGTCTGCTATAATAGCAAGCACATTTCACCTTCCTGTAGCGGGGCAAAATGCTTCGTGTACAAATTGCGTATGAATTGAACTCCTTTTAAATTGTGTACATTTTTTGAATTTTGACGTACGCACACTATAATCACACGAACACGCATACGCGCACGTAGGCATTTTTGCAAAATTTATTTTTGTGGGTTCAAGCGGTCATAAAATGTAGAAATTTACAAAAAACTCAATTTCGATCACAATATTTTCAGTATCCTAAGGTTACTCGAAAGTTACTAAAAAGTGTTGTGAAAGGTATTTATTTATTGTTGGATTTGTAAAAGAAAGTAAACAAATGAAGTATAAAAATGTTTATGTTGTTGATGGCTTCTACAAAACTTAAACTTTAAATATGCGGACTACGTAGTATTTTACATTATTTATATTAGATTACCCAAATATCGCCTTCTAAGATTGCTTAAGAAAATTTATACAACCAATTCAACACATTAAATTATTAAGAGTTTTATTTATTTATTTTTTATAGTAAAAGAAAGTAAAATATAATGAATAGATTAACATAAGTGCAGTTGTGTTAATTATTTCTAAAAATATAAATAATTTTAATTCATAAGAAGCCGAAAAAGGTGCGCAGATAATGATAAGAAAACATAATAAGTTTATCTTGGGGGCGTGATGCACATGCGTAGGGACATCCGTATCGTGAGTATCACCGACACCTGTAGAAACTATGCCCACTGTTGTCTAGTAGCCGCCACCGCTGCCGCCGCCGCAGAGACAAATCAGTTGATGGGAATCCTTTATCAGGAGCGCGCCGTGATCCGCGTCATCCAGCGCAAATTTCACCACTTTTAATGAATATGGTGCAGAATTCAATTTGCAACACGGAGATTAACAATCTTCAAATCGATTCCTAATCAGGTGAGTTTCATTTACATTTCCACATAACATTTGTTTATTTTCCTAATTAAATTTTATTACTCTACCTGATTATCATCCAAAATGTATAAACAAGATTTAATCTTTATATTGAGAATAAAAAAGAATATCTGGAGGTGGGGAAAAACTTAATATGAATTTCTTTTGTATATCTCCGCCCTCGCTTCTTTGTTTACAAGGGTAGTTACAAGATCTTTCCAATCTTTCCTTCAAACAAAACCAATAAAAACTAAATTTTATATCGATTTTAATATGCGTTTATTTTATATTTTGCGTAACATTAATTTAATTATGCAGTTATTCAGTTATTGATTCTATCATTTATTTTTTAACTCTCTCACGTTATATTTATTTGTTTAGTACTCGATTTCAATTTTTCGAATGTAATAATTATAATAAAATGATTAAAATTTCTAGATAAAGTTAAACGGATGCGAATAATAAAATTGAAATAAATTGAAAAGTTTTAAAATGTTTATAAAATTTTTGTCGAATTTATGCAACTATGTATTGACCCAACTCTAATTAGCACATTTTAAGTGGAACGTTCAATATGGTGTAATATGAAAACGTACACAGAACACACAAACATACATTGTAATAATCATAGATAAATTTTCTTCTCTTAATGAATAATTTACAAGAATCTTAAATGAAAAGTTTTAAAATATAGATTATAGGTAAGTATGTGTATGTAATGTATTTGTAGCCAAGGTTGTCGATAAATGGAATATTTTCTGAATATGTAACATTACTATTCAACAATTAGTCAGAAAGTTTTTGCAACAACTCAATATCATGACTTATTGTAATTAATCTGGATATCAAGAAAGTTTTCCTGCTCTCTTGTTCTGAACAATCTTATCAGAAACAACTGTTGGTTTGAATTTCTGAATTTGAATCTGAATATTCCGATAACGGTTAGGTAAATTTAACCATATTTAGTCAGTAAAATATTTTACCGAAAGATCAAGATTTTAAATAATTTATCTTGCTATGAGTAAACACAATTATAATTTTTGAAATAAAACTTTTTTACAGAAATTAATCTCATATAAGGAAAATTAGCTATTAAATTTAACTGCAATACTTGTTGCCTAATGTCAGGCTTTTTGAAATTGAAAAAAATGAAAATGTGGAAATGAAAAAGACCGTTGAAAGGACCACGCACAATTCTTATGGGAAATGGCCCTCTGAAACTTTGGAAGAATGTTCTCTCAACTTTGTGATCAAAGGTCTCCATGGACCCGAGGCGCGCAAATGGGCCGTTTTGCCAAATTGCGCATTGGTAATATGAAAACAATATTTAGATTTTTGACGTTTTTCATATTTTCCGGTCAAATTTAGCAATTTAGCAAAAAAGTACAAGAGGACAAAATTAATGATTGAAAAGTTTTTTAACTTTCTTATCCAATGACTTTTCTGCAATGGTGTATCATTTCGCCGCTAGAGCGCGCAAACTCAAAAATGTATATATATATATATATATATATATATGTATATAGACATAATATAACGAAATAAAAGAGATACATGCGACTGTTTCTCAGGAAAACGCACAGCAGACGCGATTAATCCGCATATATATATATATATATATATATTCACTTTGCGCGCTCTAGCGGCGAAACGATACACCATGGCAAAAAAGTCATTGGACAAGGAGTTAGGAAACTTTTTAGTATTTAATTTTGTCCTCTTGTACTTTTTTGCCCAAATGCTTAATTTGGCCGGAAAACACGAGAAACGTCAAAACTCAAAATATTTTTTCATATTGTCACTGCGAATTCCGCCAAAACTTTTCATTAATAAATTACATTTTTCTTAAAAAATATTATTTCCCGTTTTTCTGGTAAATTTGAAAACTTATGGAAAGTTAGAAATAATTGTTGGAAAGCTGGAAATTTGCTCAATAATAAACAATGCCTGAGCGAATTGCTTCTTTCCATTATTCTAGGTTATAGGTGCACTGAACTTAGGGAATTTTATCTTAACGATAATAAGAGTTTTTTAGATGTTCCGGAAAATCAAAGGGTTTTGCGGAAAACTCTTTTCACTCGACATTAGTTTAAAAAATGATCGAAATTCCTGTACCTTTTGTTTTTTTCTAGTGTTTATTTTTTTATCTAGGTGCTAAGAGAATTTCCCTAAGCTATACAAAGCGCTTTTTAGAAGTTCCTGGAAAACGTAAACCTCCAGAAATTACTCGAAAATATATTTACAACTATAGTTGAAAAGCTTTAATATAGCTCGAAATTCCTGTTCTTTTAGTTTCTTGATATTTTGATGTAGCAAAGCTAAGATATTTCACCTCGAAATATTTTTATGTAGTACAATTTATATGGAAAGAAATTTAACTTCAGCGCAGTAAACCGACGATATTTCATACCTGGGGCATTCCATGCCAAAACCATACAACTTTAGGTGGCATGTCATCGATTTGCCTCAAATTTGGTAGGCGGTTTCTGCCACAAAATATATGATTATATGATACAAAGGACATATAGATAAGCACGTGAAACTTTTTAAATTTTTATGCTTGCAAAAAAATTGCATTTTGTGTAAAACGGTTTTCTGGTATAAATAGGTTGGTAATATGTTTTTTAGTGAAGCAGTATATTTAATCTAATTTAAAACTAAATTATTATTTATCGATATATGTCAACCTTACATTTTAAGGTTGCAGACAAGCCTGAAGTAAATAGAAATAATAATAGTAATAAAGTTGCTTCTGATTAGATTGTCCATTGATTGAACATAAATTGGCAATGACAAATTAAAATCTGGCACTCTTGCTTTATTACAAATTTAAGGCGGGAAAAACAAATATTTCGCGCGCTTTTTTTAAGTATCCTAATTGTTTTAATATTTGGCGATATTTTTGATTAATTAAAAATATTGATGTATTATGCTTTCATTAACAAAGTTGATCAGAATTATAAATAAAAGTTGAAAAGTCCCTTATTATCCCTTTTCTGTATTTTATTTTAAAATAATTAAATCCAGTTACATGAGTTAAATTAAGCATTCATTATAATTCACTCATTAAATACAATATCGCCACATCTAAAAAAAAAAAAATGTTAGAAAAACTCCATTTAATGCTTTATAAATTCAATGATACAAGAGCGACATCTACAACTCTGTGCTTTCGGGTTTTTTTATTTACAAATATGGAGCTCTATCAGTTAAAAATTACTACAAAATTCATTCAAATTATACAAAAAGCCGAAAATTGTATTTTTTTGCGTTATAACGTTATATTTAATGAGCGAATTTTTAATTCATTGTATGATTAAAAATAGTAGAAAATTTTAAAAATAATGAAATAAAATTATTTTGACTTTATAAATTTATAGTTTTACAAGAAATGAAAAAATGAAAAGGAAATCTGTGATTCAGGTGAAAACAAATAAAAATATTAGAAACGGAATATTTCTATTGACTATTGAAAAATTCATTCATCCGGATTAAATACGATGGGCGGAGAAAAATTGACACTTCAAAGGAACATTTATAACAGTAGCGATGTTCAAGGGAAAAGCAAGATGCTTTACGTTTAAATACCAATCGAACAAAATGTCTTCATATTGTTTAATTAATGATTATAAGGTATAAGACTCTTATAATGATAATTAACAATCTTTTTTAAACCAAAATCTTTATAAATTAATTTTATACAAAAAAAGCTTTCTCGGGTAGAGGGTAACATCCAATATTAATTCTAAAATTTGGCAAGAATCTGATGTAAAGTATAAGGCTAATTCTGGGCGAAAACATCGAGATCGCCTCATTGAGCTATACTGTAATAACTTCATAAAATCACAAATTAAAGAAAGGTACATTAAAAAATTTGAATTTTTCTGCCAAATGTGATGTGACGTCACATTTGGCGTTGATACCAATTTTTCAGATTCCTCAGAAAATTTCCTATCGATTTGACTATTGCCTATGGATTTGACTACTTGCCTGTCAATTTTTGATAACTTTGATAAATAGTAATTTCTATCCAGTCATGTCAATCCAAATCCATCAATTTATCTCATAACTTAAAATGTTTGCAAAAAATCAGATTTTGATTTTTTTGTGTCCAAAATTTCGGGAATCCAGATTTTTCGGTAGCCAGAATCGGTAAAACTCAGACATGAATTTCAATTATTTTTTCTGTGTTCTCTGCGCAAAAGGTGTTAAGTTCAAATTTATGAAAAAAAGTATTTTTTCCTCTCCATGTGTATAGAGGGCCAAGTCCTTCCTCCATTTCTGACGGAGTAATTTACAAGTATCTCTTGAGTTATGTTTTCAAAATCTAGGTGACTGCAGTTAAAAGGGTGTTATGTTCATCTTAAACGACATATCACAATTTTCATAGTTTAATTGAGAGAAAGAAAAATTTGTCTAATGGTCTAATTGAATATCTACATTATTGGGTAGTGCTTATAAAAAAAAGCCATTCATGGTTGTCGAAATGGAGCAACATAAATTTCCAGATTTTTCCGGTGTATTAAACCACTTTGGTTAATCGTAAATAAGACGAACATAAAAATCTGAGATGGCTCCGATATGTAAAAGAACAGCCTAAAATTCTGTACTTACTTCTATAACACATTAGATGTAGGAGAAGAATTTAGGTCCGTGAATTTTAGAAAGAGAGAAAAATTTAGTTAACTCTTACCACAAAAAAGTATGATGAACCAAATTTAATTTCTACAGAAAAAAAGACCCGTTGGATTTTTGCCCTTTCATACCTCCTATTGTTCATCAATTTTGCAAAGACTTAGCCACCTTCAAAAACACAACTGAAGTTTATCCTGATTCGGATGACGAGGAAGATGATTAAATTTAAATTCTTTTTTGAACTTTTAACTCGCATTCTGGTATTTGGGAGAGCATTTTCTCTTTTCTTTTTATTGATTTTTGAATGTTGGAACGAAATTTTGTATTTACAAGTAAAGTATTTATAAATGGCATGTAAAATAAAGATGACTTTGATATATCTAAAAAGTTTGCCTAATTTTTTTCATATCTTCATATTTTTTACCTAAAAAATGCAGAAGTGCAAACTTTGAATATCGGGATTTAATTCAAGCACACTTATTTTCAGTATAATCAGTAAAATCCTTATTTTGTTTATTACATGATGAGCAATTAATTAACCAGAAATTACAGAGCTTAATGTATTGTTTGAACTATTTAAGATATTAAATGAAATTTTAATTAAACCCATTGACAATCCATTTATAATAATCTCATTTTAAACAGTTATATTGTTACTTACATTAGTCAATTAACTCCTTAAAGGCTGTATTAGATGTCGCTATTTTTTATTATTTATTTACATATAAATTATATGTAAAATTTAGCATCGTGTCATAAGGGCTTTAAAGGCATAAAAAATGTGACCATTCATTATCCGTTACTTGAGTTTCATTTTTTCTCAAAATAATACCTAAATACATTAAAAAGTTTATTCTTTCTTCTAATATACATGAAAGTAAAGTCACCATATCCCATTCTTTAAATTAATTTTAAAATGAATTACAAAAATTTATCATTTTGATTTATTTATAGTTATTTAAAAGAACATTATAATATGTAATCAATATTCTTAAGCAATTTACTGCAAAATTTTGCTTTGGCATGTGACGATTATAAGCACGCAAACCAAACACGCGCCACGTTCAGATATGAAGAAACTTGAAGGATTTATATTTATTACCTTCATAAAAATAGAATAAAATTAGTTTTAAATTACCTATAGATATACATGTTAACTTAGCAATCATTTGTTGAAAGAGAATGAAAAGGAATTGTTTTCCTCATTGTAATTGCGAAATGCGTTCTCAAAGTGATAATCCCTGGTAACGCCGAGGGGGATGGAAATAGCTGTAACAGAAAATTTAATGGGGACTAAAGTATATAACGGCTTCTATCGCTATCAAAGAAGGGAAGGAACTGTTCTTGTAATCAATTTAGTTTATCCTGTGGCTTATGGAGGCTTACAACCTGTGCGAGCCGCTAACTTTCCGCTCGATTTCTTGAGTGTACTATATTAATAAAAACGCGAACTTAACTACTTAATTAAAAGTTTATTCCTTGTTTTATAGCAATCATATAAGAAGTTGTTTTATAAGTATATAAAAAAGTCAAGTACAAAGTACATTCAAGTTTTAATACTTAATTTTTAATCTAGTATCGAAAAGATTTATTTTTAGACACTTTTTAAATATTTAATATTTTAGTGCTATTTAGATTTTCAATAAAACTTAATGGAATACTATGTATAGTTATATGATAACGCCGATTTAGTGATACAAATTGAGGAGTAAAATTAATTTTTATAATAACAAAAACTATGAGAACAGGGTGGGTCATTTATGGCTCCCGATGGTGTTGCGCGTTATAAAAAACTCAATGGTTGTAGCAAGTATTAATATGATTATTTAATAATAATAGGTAATAAATTGGAAAAAGGTACTGCATTTAATAGTGTTGAGATTACAAAAATTTGGGACCACGAGTACTTATATGTGGATGTATCCAAACTTGAAATCAACAATGGCTATCTTGCAAACGCAATCTGATTGTGATATTCAATGAATTGATTGAGTTACTATTAGCTTTAGGTTTTCTCTCCTTCCTTCCGCCAAAGAAAGCGATTAGAAGCACAGAACTGAATACAATTAAGTTATCAAAAAGAGGATTAGAAAAAAGAGAAATCGAAGATATAGGAGGAACAAAAGTAGTTGTAAAAGAATGAGCAAGTGACAATCTAGGTGCAAATGAAAAATAATAGTTTGGACATGTAGGAAAGCTTTTTGGACAAAACATCTTCATTTCTTTGCTTTTAACTCAGATTGTTGTATATAGTTCCTTTATATATTATATCAGTAAGGTTATCTTTCTTTTATTAGGCTTTGTGATTTTTTTCAAAAGTTTTGAAAAAACTTACCCAGGGAATAAAAAACAATGAGTAGAAATTTGTTTTATGTGTACAGATTCAATCTTCAACAGAAAATAACCAGTTTTCTTTTTATTTAATCCACAGATACACTATTCATCTTTAATTTTTGTTTTGAGCAGTGTGTATATTTTAAATCCTTCAAACTATACCTTTGCTTTGATTTAATTTCAATTGCAGATGTATCATCAACTACCTCAAAATTCTTGATATACAAAAAAGCATAATCCGTAAAAATTGTAACTGAATTTGGATTAAGTCTTGTTGCTTACCTATGAACTAAAATGAAACAAAGTATTGACAAGACACCACAATTTATTTATTAAATTAAATAATGACAAAATACATAAAAGCACAATCATTCATGAAGAAGACATTTTCGGTATGTTTCTAACCAGAATTTACAGAACAGATCCGTTTCAAATTTCATCCTTTAGTGTTTGACATTCCTTTACGGCATGTTTTTGCATCATATCTTCAATTTGATTTTCATGATTTGTTCATCAAGAGTACACAATTCCGATTAATCTTCCCAATCTTCTTCTAACCTTCATATTTATAATTGTATTTTCGATTAAAAAATTTTGTACATATTTTTTAAAAAATATTTGAGGGTTTATACATATGTGCCACTACATACGTGTAAATATTAATACAAATAAAATAACAAGCACACATAGCAACATAATTTGTTTGAAAAAATAAACAATTAAACACTTTTGATATTTGCGATGGTGTCCGAAAGAGCTTTTTCCGCAGCTAGATTATTTTCTACAAAAATTAAATCGCAATTAGAAGATACCGGAAAGACATGACTTCAAAATTAGTCAAAATAATTTTTTTTACTGAGTTTAAGTAAAATGTAATAAAACTAAAAACAGATCAAGTCAATATCGTTAGCTTAGCTGTTTAAAAATTCCTTGAACTTTCTGTTTTTTTTTTTGTAAAGTTTCCTTAAGATTGCTCTGATACATAGCACAAAAGAAAGGAGAACATCTTATTTTGATATTACACAATAGCTTTCCGTCAGTGACAGAATGTCGAAGAAACCAGTCAGATTTACAATCGCATTTGTACTAATTGATCGCATATATTATAAAAATGAAGCGCAACTCCTTCAACATCTACTTTATCAATGAAAGAGGAACTTCATTCCCTAATAAAAGCAAAAAAAACACACTTCTTAACGAAAAGACTACCAAAAACCTAAGTCAAATAATTAAAAAATAATTTTCATGAAGAAAAAATTAAGGGAATGGCAAGTGAAAATTAGATCGCAATTAGAAGATTAAAAGTAAAATTAACAAAAAATAATTCCTTGATAATGAATTTTTCATTACAAAACATAACTTTATATTTTTATGCTTAATTATATTTCAATAAACTGTTTTGTATTTGTAACATTCGTTTATTTTACCGAATTACCGGTAATTGAAAAAGTTGGGAAATTTACAATCCCTACTAGGGTTCAAAGTTGGTCAAAAAGGTGATTCTCTCATAAATCGTGTGTTTTTCTACTGTGTGGGAAAATTGTAGAAAAACTTAAAAACTTTATGAGATTTTTATCCCATTTTGTACCCTTTTGTGCTGCATTAGGACAAAAATGTCCATGAATATGAGCCGCACAATTCCTTACTCAAAGTTTTGGTACTACTATTGCAGAGAACATTCTAGCACCCTCTTAAAGGTATTTTCGTAACAAATTATTTATACAAAACTTTAATTCGTACTATTCCTATTGTTTCGAATTAGAATACTCATCACTATGTGACAATTTCAATTAAAATAAATTGATTACCACATATGTAATGTGTTAATTACAACATCGCGATGGAAAGAGACGTGTGTTTGGAGATTAACTTTGTGACAGGTACCCAATTGAAATTTTAAAATTGTCTGTGAATTAAAAAATTAAAATTTCACAAAAAAATTATTTAAAGCTTCTTGGACACATGAGCTTAATTTTAAACAAAATTCATTAAGTTTTAATAAAAAATTTATTGTTAATTTAAAATATTGTTATGCAGTTTATTTGTGTGAAATAAAAAGTTAAGTATGGAAAAAAATTATTTGAAAGATACAAAATTAAATTCAAAAGTCGGATTCAACTTACACCATATGAAATAATAGCAATAATAATAATTTTAAAAATATGTATGAAAAAGCAAAGCTCTTATAAATTGCAACAAAGATTAATTTCGATGAAGGATAGTACGTTCTTCCCGATGATTTTACATCAATTAAATGTCAGTCTTTATGACTCGCACACTCCTCGTTTAAAACGAGAACACCTAATTTAGTATATTCTAATTTAGTATATTTTACGCGTCTAGAAGCTTCTGGAACGCCACTAGAATATTCCAATACCAAAATTTTCTAAAACCTGAGGTCTTTACAATTGATAAAACCGCAGTAACAAATATTTTTTTATATGTTCGATTAATTTTAATTTATATTTTAAATGAAAATCAAAAGTGTATTTTACCAATCGCTCGCAAAATATATTGGTTAAAGAAGTCAGTTGATAAAATATGAAATTATATTCAAAGCCATATTTTCAACTTATTTACAAAATTAATCACAAAACTCGCAGAATCAATTTTAGTGTATAATATGTCGTTCAATGTTGCCGGGCAAAAATGAAAAAAAAAAAAATTAATTTAGCAGTCATCGAGGACTGCCAACAGAAGTAAACATTTAAAACTATTTCTGAATATTCAAATTAAATGTAATTCTAAAAATAGAAATTTTAAAATTTATCGATTAATGTCATTAACATTAGTCTGATTTTCACATCTGTCGGCATTCTGAGCAACAATTATTACAAATACCTACAAACGAACTGACAATTTATATTCTTAAAATACGACTGCGAATAAAAGTATACAAAATTTGACACACGCAATAAATCTAGCTCGAGTTCAGAAGTCTTGCTGTCCGCAATCGCGTTCACTTCCCTCCTCAAAACTTACGTGTTCTGTTGGTTGCGCGCGCATTAGCATGTCGGTGACGCGAACCTATGTATTTTTCTCAATCCAAAATTACCCAACGTGCCTATAGAAGTTTTCACTTCTAAAAGTCACCACTACAAGTTCAAAACGTTGTTGTCACATGAAACGATCTTTCTCGATACTTTTACCGATGTGATTTTTGTTGTGAAAGTGACAAAAATCATCAAAAATAATGGAAATTGTAAAAATGTACTAAAATCATTGATATGAAGAAAACTGTTAAAATTAAAGTAAATCGTAAAAAAATCGTTGAATATAACGAAACACAATCAAATGTCAAAGAGAAAATTAAAAATAACAACAATTGTTGAAAATGCAAAACAATCATGAAAACCACCAGAAACGACAAAGCACGTGGGGAATGAGGAAAATGTTTCATTATGACGAAAATCATTGAAAACAATGAAAGCAGTAGAAATGAATATATCGAAATTGGTAGTAAATGTTACAAATGACAAAATGACAATTTAGTTTAAAGTATTGAATAGTTGTTGGCATTTTATATTTTGTCATTTGTTATTTTTACTATATTTTGCTTTACGTGCCTTTTAAAATTTTCTAAACATTTTAATATTTCTGACATTTTGATATTTGATATTTTCCATTTGATATTTTGTTTCAAAGTCTATCTACTTTCTAAAATTTCACTTCTCCCTTTAAGTTCGTTTAAGCATTCTCAACTAGTTCACTTTCGATTATTTCTTCTTATTTTTTTAAATTATTCAACCTTTAAGTTTTAAACTTACATAGCCGAAATATATAACAATGTAAAATAACAAAAATCCGATAAACAAATAAAAATACAATTTAACAATTTACAAAAATGTATTTAAACAACGAAAACATTATTAATTTTAAGTTTTAATTTGATTATGACAACTTTTCAATCTTCCTAATGTATTTATTTTATTAGCAAATTAATAAAGTTGAGAATAAACATGTTTCGAATAGATAAAACCTGTTTAGAAATTATTAAATAAATACAACTGTTTTCTTGTTCACTTGACCAACGGCTAATATTTGAATTCGCACTTGGAAAAGTTTTTGATTTTGTAAATTCTGTCTAAAATTATCACTTTATGCGTAGAGCTGGCAGTAGATCAAAAGAATTACAAGCACATAAGAAGTTCTTACTTTGCTAGAGGAATTAATGCGACATATTCTGACTAATACCCTCTTAACACAATTTCGTACTGTACTTATTGATAGATCATAGTTGAATGTATAATGGATTGTCGAAATTGATTTGAAAAACCCATCTAGTTTTAATAGCGCCGTCTAAAGTTTTTAGCATCACTTCGAACTAATTTTAAAAAGCGATTGTTTAACATTGCAAAAGCAAACTTTTTAATAGAATGTGATTTAGAATGCTTCGACCCTTTTTAATTTTCTTCGCAATTAATTTGCGAGCAACTGAGATGGAATGAAAAGAGAGTGCCTGTGTGAAATTTTTAAAATTAGGAGGGAGAAGATGGAAGATAATTATTAATTAATTCGGCTACTACTTGCACACAACTGCCTCTGGCCATACTCCTTTAAATATTTCAATGCATATTTAAATAAATATTTATGTAAATATAAACTAATGCAAAACCCATGGGCACGTGCTTCCTGATGAATATTTATTAACATCTTGTGTTAATAAAGTACGTAAATTTTAGTAGAAGAAAAATCGAAATTCACATATAAATGGATTTGTCAGTTTTAAATTTATTGGTTACTTTAAAAATTTGGACAGTGAAGCGATGGATGAAATTGAAGTAGGTTTTCTCTTTAGTTTTCCATCTTTTTCAATTTTTTCACTTTTGTACATTTTTGATTTTCTACAAATTAGTTTTTCATTCTGGAATTTATCTATTATTTCTCTTTTTATATTTGCCATTCTTGGTTTTTTCAATTATTAATCATTTTACAATTTTATTTAACATTAGTGGGATTTTGGCCAAAATTTATATTAAAAGATGTGACTTCATGTAAGCAAAATGTTATTTTTGTTAATAAACGCATTTTAAAATTAACAAAAAAATAATAAGTAAACGTTTCGGGAATAGTTTTTTTGCCTTCTTCAGTATAATTAACTAAAATATGAATTAAAACATTAGAAAAGAAAGTGAATTTTAATTTTATGGATAATGCTCCTGTAGGATTCGAACCCACGTCACAAATCTCGCGTCGAGTGCCATGACGCTAGATCACCACCTGAGAATGGTCTTTTTATTTGTAACCTCAGAATAAACTTCACGCGCTTCATTACATAAAAAAGTATAGAAATTAGCTTCAAAGCTGCAAGGCGGTAGTAAGACTAGAGTAATGGGTTCCTACGAACGGTCGCCGTATCGTTTTATGTCAGTAAAAAACAATGAACTTGTGTTTAAACTGGCGTGGGTTGCTAGAGAGCGTTTTGAATGGTTGTAACGGAGGCAACTTCACTAGCAACGGTGACGCCATTTTGACAAACAATGGAGAACGTCAACTGCACAGTTAATCTATAGAACGGAGAGAGGGCGGAGAATATGAATAATATATAAGGTGCAGTGGGGTAAGATCGTAAACGGAGCAAGATGTAATAGGTCTATATTTATTCATACATAAATGATAATATAATAGCTAATAGTTAGAAACTTATGAGGCGATTCATAGAGGATATCTCTCATTCATGCGGGGAATAAACGTATTCATTATAAAGTACAACTTCTCGTGCAGTTTGAAAGAAATCTAGAGTCGTCCAACAAAGTCTCGTGATTTTTAAGGAAATTATGTGTTTCTTTTTAGTTTATTTTTGGTAAGTATGGAGAATATTGTTTAAAGTTTATATTAAATAAATAAATTACATCATTTGTCCAAAATTTACTGAGAAAACTATTACTTCGATCTTGTTCCGAAAATATTACTGCACGGGGTAAGACCAGCGCACGCAGCGGGGCAAGATCGCAGTGGTCTATGCGGTTAATATATATTGGTTATTTCTTCTGATATATATATTTTCTTATTAAGGTATGTTGTGTCCAAATTTGGAGTTGATAGGTCACATATGCAGTTTTTTTGCTCTAATTAATTAGTTAATCACTTGATAAATTTTAAATTTGGACTGTACGAGTATTACAGCATAACGCACCAAATAATCTCATCAGATTACTAAAAATAATTATTGTTTTTTTTTTTAATTTCCATTTTGATATTGAAAATCATATTTCCGATTTTTATTTAGGATAGTGTCATAAATTTGCATAGTAATAAAAATCTGTCGGGGTAAGCATCCGTTTCATTTATGGAATATCATCAAATTAATTTCTTTTTTTGTTCGGTCATGAATTTTCGTGATAATTCCTGGTAATAAGGGGCAACCACAATAATCACAGTATTCTTTACCCCCTTGAATACATTTAATCCCTTTACAGCCACTTAACTAGAAGCCACTTGACTAGAAAATGCATAAATTAACAAGAAATGAAGTAATTTTTTATTATAACTCGAAATCTAATTCGATTTCAGCAAAAATAACATAAAAAATGAATTTATAAAAGTGTTCCTCATTAATGTGTGTAAAACAATTGCAATGAAAATTTAAAAAAAAATGGTTTTTCTTAATTTATAGCTTAAACAAAAAAATCGGGCAATCAAATATGCAAGTGCGCAACAAAAAAAGGTAAAACCTTTCAACATTTGTGAATTGCCAACCTGCAAAGTGGCAGTGGACTAGCCCCCATCTTAAAAATAGACAAGTAAGTAATACAACAATTTTCAAAATGCAATTTTTATGAAAATT